>SJXQ01010624.1:0-26546 GCA_006408695.1 Aepyceros melampus
TGTTGAAAGTGAAAGAGGAGAGTGGAAAAGTTGGCTTAAAGCTCAACATTCAGAAAACGAAGATCATGGCATCTGGCCCCATCACTTCATGGGAAATAGATGGGGAAACAGTAGAAACAGTGTCAGACTTTGTTTTTTTGGGCTCCAAAATCACTGCAGATGGTGACTGCAGCCATGAAATTAAAAGGCGCTTACTCCTTGGAAGAAAAGTTATGACCAACCTAGATAGTATATTCAAAAGCAGAGACATTACTTTGCCGACTAAGGTCCATCTAGTCAAGGCTATGGTTTTTCCTGTGGTCATGTATGGATGTAGAGTTGGACTGTGAAGAAGGCTGAGGGCTGAAGAATTGATGGTTTTGAACTGTGGTGTTGGAGAAGACTCTTGAGAGTCCCTTGGACTGCAAGGAGACCAACCAGTCCATTCTGAAGGAGATCAACCCTGGGATTTCTTTGGAAGGAATGATGCTAAAACTGAAGCTCCAGTACTTTGGGCACCTTATGCGAAGAGTTGACTCATTGGAAAAGACCCTGATGCTGGGAGGGATTGGGGGCAGGAGGAGAAGGGGACGACCGAGGATGAGATGGCTGGATGGCATCACGGACTCAATGGACGTGAGTCTGAGTGAACTCCGGGAGTTGGTGATGGACAGGGAGGCCTGGCGTACTGCGATTCATGGGGTCACAAAGAGTCGGACACGACTGAGCGACTGAACTGAACATGTATTATTGGTGGGAGTGTAAAATGGTGTTCAACCTGAAAAAATAGTTTGTGATTTCTTATAAAACTAAACATGCAATTACCACACAACCCAGCAGTTGTATTGGACGCTTATCTAAGAGAAATTATGTTCATGTGTTCACTCAGTCTGTATTCAGGTGTTCATAGCAGCTGTATTGGTAATAGCCCCAAACTGAAACAACCCAGACACTCTTGAACAGGTTACTGGCTGAGCAACTGTGGTTCATCCAGTGATAAAAAAGGAAAGTAGTACTGATACACACACAACCTGGATGAGTCTCTAGAGATTTGTGCTTGGTGAAAAAGGCCAGTCCTGAAAGGTCACATACGTTATGCTCCATTTATATAATATTTTTGAAATGACAAAATAACAGTTTAGTGGTTTTCAGGTGTCAGGGATGGTGTTTGTGTTTTCATTATACAGTCCAGTGGTGAAGCAGGACTGAGGGACCCTTGTGATGGAGTTGTTCTGTATTGTGACTGTCGTCACATGAATCTAGCAGATGATAACGTTGCTTGGAACTAACACACACACACACACACACACACACACACACACACACGAGTGCATGTAAAACTGGTAAATCTGAATAAATTGAATTAATGTTGTGTTAAATTTTTGGCTGGGATCTTGTTCTGAAGAGATGTTGAGATGTTGTTTGGGGAACACCAGATAAAGGGTTTATGGGATCTGACTGTCTTCCTTAGAACTGCCTTTGTGTCTACAATTATCTCAGAATAACAAGTTTAAAAAAATAAAGCATGTATAAATTATCCCAAACAAAATGAAATAACAACCTACACTGAGCACTGGAAAAAAGGGACAAAGATGAAGGCCAAAACATCTGTCGTGGTCAAAACTATTGCTTCTGAATGTATTAGTTTCAACAATATATAGTGGCCTGTGTTAGCTTTTAACTTAAAGGAATAACAATTTCATGTGTCTGGCACTAGTACAATTAGGCTTTGTTAAAAAAAATTAGCAGCCTTTGGCAGAAGGGATGAGTTAGTGAAATTTGATATCATTTAGGTGGTTGATTGTAATAATGGAAGTATCACCATTCTGTTATTTTATATTAGAAACAGTAAAGGTGACTTTTCACATCCCTGAGAGTATTTGAAAGTGTTTTTTTTTCTTTCAATAGACACGATCTGTTAAAAAACAAAACACTTCATGAACATTCTACTGTATTCTTGCCTAAGGATATGCTTATCATTATGGAAGGTCATAGAGAAGCCAGGTTTATTGAATCGGTTGGAATGGTACTTGACATTTCAACAATAAATTAGAATAGCATGTTTTGAAACTCCTCATTCAACAATAGTTCTGCTAATCTTCTGTTGTCAGCTGCTGCTGGTGTGGTTGATGGCTGAGGTTTTCAACAAGAGCAGAGAAACAGAGCTAAACCGTATTGTAGGCACCTCCTGCCTTATGCAGACCTGTTGGTTCAGGGATGACAGTGATCTCCCTGGGTCAGGCCCAGCGCTGTGAGCAATTCTGGCAGATGTGATAGGGCAGCCCTTAGGCAGGTCATTTTAAGAGGTCAGGAAGGTCTAGAGCGTCAGTGGGTTGTTGTTTGGGGAACCAAAGAAGGAGGTGCATACAGTACAACATCGCACATGGAACCTGGTTAGTAAAGGTCCGTTTCCCCTCACCCACCCGTTCCTGCATCTGCCGTAGCTCCTTTACTTTCGCACACAGCAGAGGAAGAAATGCACTCTTAAAATCAAAACAACTTTGAACTTTCTATGATAAGGCATAGACTGTTATTACTTATACAAATGAATCCACAGATACTATAAATTATTTATTGAAAGAGTATAATATATTTACTCAGAATTTGATTTGAATTCTTGTGTGCAGTATTTAGATGGTTGACTAGTCAAGCATTTCAGGTAAAAATAGTGGTCCTTTGCCCACACCAATTGACTCAGTTTTAATCACAGGGCCCTCTGGGATTATTCCACACATGTCAGTGGCTGGTTTTAGAGAGAGATTCACTCCAGTGGCCGTTGATTCGTGCTGTGAAGCCTTAAATCCTGGATATTGCACTTACCAGCAAATGACTTGACCTCTTTCTCATTCCATTTCCTCATGTACTGAGGGGGCAAATAATGCCTACTTCTTGTTACAATTGAGAAGAATTGGTGAAGGAGATCCTGTGTATATAAAGGACCTGGGACTGTTGCTTCCACAGAACAGATGCTCAGGGACCAAACAGAAAAACCAGAGCATCCATAAAAGAGGCCTCCCTGGTGGCCTAATGTGGTGCTGAGAAACCCTGCTGGAAGGAGCTCTGCTTCCCTGCCATTTGAAACCTTCCTGAGGTCCTGCGCACAGTGCTTGGTCCCTGTGTTCTCCTGGCCTCCTACCTTGGTATTTCTGAACCAGAGTATAATTAGCAATTGCTATGTTGAGTACACCTATTTTTTTAATATACTGCCCCATTTTTTGTATTTATTGATGTTTAGAGTATACACTTTTTTAAAGATATAAAATCTCCCCCATAGTCCAAGATTTACTTATTTGTATGAGAATCCATGAGGTATAGTGAGAAAGTTGAAATTTTACTTTATTATATACCATCTCAGTCCAAAAAGAAATGGCTACAATATGTATACTAAAAAATAGGACTTCTAACCAAAGACAAGTAAAAGATTTATATATAGTACAGTATACTATGTATAAGCGGCATTTATGTACAAAAGGTAAAATTAACTTATTAAAAAATTTAAATTATCTGCAATTGCATTTTTAAACAGATACTGTCTTCATTTACTGATAAAGAACTTTTGGCATATGCAAAAGCTGGAGCAGTAGCTGAAGAGGTCTTAGCGGCCATTAGAACTGTGATTGCATTTGGAGGACAAAAGAAAGAACTTGAAAGGTTTGAGTCTCCTTTTTTAAGTTGGTAGAGATGTTAAATTCTGTCATCTTAAATGCCCTTCAGGTTGACGGTGATGATTATAAGGGTATTCTCTGATGTATATGTTTCCTTAAACAGCTTCTTGGGTATATTACAGCATAGTTAATATTCTGGAAAAGTTGTGAATCCAATGTTGTAATTCTTCCTATATCTGCTAATTCAAAGTGTTTTCTAGAGTCTCCTAGGTGGGTAGTGAGATAAAATAGTTATTTTAAGGCTGAAATATAATTAATATCTCTGATGATAATTTTTCTCTATCAAGTTAATTCTCGATTCTCTAAGAATGAGTATTTTGTGGTAGATGGATGGGGTCATTAAGTCAAAATAATGGTTATTTCTTGGGGAGGTGAGGGGTTGGTAATAAAAATGGGCACCTGGCAGGGGTATCTTGATTATGACATTGTTGTATTTCATGACCTCAGCTGTGCTTACATGAGGGCTCACTGTATACTCTTTAAACTGTACACACTGTGTTTGGAGTGTACTTTTCTCATATGATATATTTCATACCTATAAAGATATCCTCTGAGAGAATTTGTGATGGCTATCTACCTATCATAGTTCAGAGGAAAGCAATATCTGTGCTCTGTCTCATTTTTTGCAAAGGTTTTTGCTTTTGCCTTAACGTGAGTCTGACTTAAAAATGGGAAGTCTTGCTTCATTGCCTGGCAAATAACCAGTCAAATGAAGCCCCTGTTCTCTTGGAGCTTAAATTCTGGCAGGGGAGGGGACAATACAATAACCACAGGTCAACAACATATCTAATGTACCAGTTGGGGTAAATATTGTTTGGGGAAGTTAAATACTCTATTAGAGTCATGGGGGGGTACTGTTTCAAGAGTGTATTCAGCAAAGTACATTCTGAAAATGTCTGAGTAGAGATAGAATGAAATTTTGAACTTGGCATTCATTTCCAGTTTTTCTCAATGGAGAGGTGTAACAGAAAAAGAATCTGTTTACCAACATAGGGCAACAAATCTTATCTGATTCTGCCTAGTTATTTTGCCAAGGGAAAGCATCTTTCTGTTTTAATCAAAATTGCAAGCCTCACCTTCATCTGCTGCTAGAGTCTGAATTTATAATACTCTGAGCACCAAGGAGCTCTCTCTTCCTAAAGCTGAGGGTTTCAAATTAAAAATGAATCCGAGTCCAGTGGTAGCACTAAAGTGTCTGGTAGAAGAAATTTAAATATTGCTGAAAATTCATGAACTAAGCAGCTAAATTAAGAAGTTAGGAAAAGAATAACAGAGAAAAGGAAGTATAAGAAGGATAAAGGATTAAGAGCAAAAACATTTTAATAGAAAATAAAGATAAAGAAGCAAAGTTCAGTTCAGTTTAGTCGCTCAGTCGTCTCCAATTCTTAGGGCCCCAAGAATCGCAGCACGCCAGGCCTCCCTGTCCATCACCAACTCCCGGAGTTCACTCAAACTCATGTCCATCAAGTTGGTGATGCCATCCAGCCATCTCATCCTCTGTCGTCGCCTTCTCCTCCTGCCCCCAATCCCCCCAGCATCAGGGTCTTTTCTAATGAGTCAACTCTTTGCATGAGGTGGCCAAAGTATTGGAGTTTCAGCTTTAGCATCAATCCTTCAAAGAAAAACCCAGGACTGATCTCCGTTAGAATGGACTGGTTGGATGTCCTTGCAGTCCAAGGGACTCTCAAGAGTCTTCTCCAACACCACAGTTCAAAACCATCAATTCTTCAGCACTCAGCATTCTTCACAGTCCAACTCTCACATCCATACATGACCACTGAAAAACCATAGCCTTTACTAGATGGACCTTAGTCGGCAAAGTAATGTCTCTGTTTTTGAATATGCTATCTAGGTTGGTCATAACTTTCCTTCCAAGGAGTAAGCGTCTTTTAATTTCATGGCTTCAGTCTCCATCTACAGTGATTCTGGAGCCCAGAAAAATAAAATCTGACACGGTTTCCACTGATTCCCCATCTATTTCCCATGAAATGATGGGACTGGATGCCATGATCTTCATTTTCTGAATGTTGAGCTTTAAGCCAACTTTTTCACTCTCCTCTTTCACTTTCATCAAGAGGCTTTTTAGCTCCTCTTCACTTTCTGCCATAAGGGTGGTGTCATCTGCATATCTGAGGTTATTGATCTTTCTCTCAGGAATCTTGATTCCAGCTTGTGCTTCTTCCAGCCCAGCATTTCTCATGATGTACTCTGCATCTAAGTTAAATAAGCAGGGTGACAATATACAGCCTTGACATACTCCTTTTCCTATTTGGAACCAGTCTGTTGTTCCATGTCCAGTTCTAACTGTTGCTTCCTGACCTGCATATAGGTTTCTCAAGAGGCAGGTGAGGTGGTCTGGTATTTCCATCTCTTTCAGAATTGTCCAGAGTTTATTGTGATCCACACAGTCAAAGGCTTTGGCATAGTCAAGAAAGCAGAAATAGATGTTTTTCTGGAACTCTCTTGCTTTTTCCATGATCCATCGGATGTTGGCAATTTGATCTCTGGTTCCTCTGCCTTTTCTAAAACCAGCTTGAACATCTGGAAGTTCACGGTTCATGTACTGCTGAAGCCTGGCTCCAGAATTTTGAGCATTACTTTACTATCATGTGAGATAAGTGCAATTGTGCAGTAGTTTGAACATTCTTTGGCATTGCCTTTCTTTGGGATGGGAATGAAAATTGACCTTTTCCAGTCCTGTGGCCACTGCTGAGTTTTCCAAATTTGCTGGCATATTGAGTGCAGCACTTTCACAGCATCATCTTTCAGGATTTTTAATAGCTCAACTGGAATTCCATCACTCCACTCGCTTCGTTTGTAGTGATGCTTTCTAAGGCCCATTTGACTTCACATTCCAGGATGTCTGGCTCTAGATGAGTGATCACACCATAGGGATTATCTGGGTCATGAAGATCTTTTTTGTACAGTTCTTCTGTGTATTCTTGCCACCTCTTCTTAATATCTTCTGCTTCTGTTAGGTCCATACCATTTCTGTCCTTTATCGAAAGAAGCAAAGGGTTGACAAAAAATCATAAACTAATTTTTATGAAAATATGGGTAAATAATGAAGTAGTATTTTGCAGGTTTAATCAGGAACAAAATGAAAGAGAAAAGGAAAAATGTTGCTACAGATTTTTAAAATATTACTTTAAGAATTACAGTTTTATACCCGTAATTAAAAATCCCTGATGAGATAGATGATGTCCCAGAAAAATACAGGTTAAAATTCTCACTTAAGATGAAAACTTGAGTAGAACCATAATCATTAAAGGAATTGAATCCAGTTTAAAATGTCTGTCTTTTGCCTTTCATATACATACACACATAAACATGCAAAAACTACCAGGTGCAGATAATTTTCCAGACAGATTTTACCAAAACTTCAAGAAAGAGATAACCCCATCTTACAGAGATTGTTTGAGAGAATGAAAAAGAACATATATATAAAGTTGTGAGTTCATTTTATGAGTCTAGTATAACCTTGACATCATAACAAGATAGCAGGTATATGAGAAAGGAAAATTATAAGACAGTTTAATCTAAAACATAGATGCAGAAAGTCTAGATAAATTATTTGCTAAATGAATCAATGTGAAAACTATCATCAGATTAAAACAAATTTCTGAACTTGATGGCTTGATCCCGTAAGTGCAAAGATGATTTTAAATCCATGAACATAATTAACCACACTAGTAGATTGTAAGAAAGACATTTTGTTTTGATGGATGAGGTAAAAGTATTAATTACAGATGATTCATGACAAAAACGTTCTTAAATCAATAAAGAATATGTACCAGATACCTACAGGAAATTTTATTAAATGGAAAATGTTAATAGCATTCCTTTAAAATAATGAAACAAGTATGTCTGCTAGCATCATTTCTATTTAAGGTTGTACTGGTACAAGATAATGAAATTAAGGAAAAAATAAGAGTAATAAAAATAAAAAAGAAAAGTTGTTAGGTTGGTAGACAAAAAGAAAAACTGTCATTCTGTATAGAGTATGTGATTGTCTACACAGCAAGTCCAGTAACAGTGTAATAAGATCTGCAGACCAACAGTGTACGGGAAGGCCTCTGGGTACCTGATGACAGTTCGGGGGTAGAAATGGCATTCCTGTGAACAGCAGTGAACAGTTAGAGAACATGTAGCACATTTTTCTCTTGCAATTCATCAACTCTGAAATTGAGACAAATCCTACAATCAGAGCCATCTTAGAATTGCTGTGGGTATGGATAGAGAAGCTGAGTTCTTGCAGGAAGGATTTGTGTTTGCTTCTGCCACTCACTGGGGACACTATTAACCTGAGCCCGTGTACATTATATTCTTTGTCTAGGAGTTTTTGAACCACACTGGTGAGTTCATATTTTTCAGACCTGTGTAAGCATTGCCTTTTATGGTTCCAGTTCCCAGGGGACATGTTTTTTCCCCCCAACCCTTCATCTGTTGTCAAGGTTGAGATAAGCAGGTTCTCCTGCTGTCACATTCCATGGTGCACATGCTTATTATATTGAGGCTGTAGCCTTTTGGGTCCCTGCTGTATATGGAGTGTTCTATTAAACTCCTTTATTACTGTTGCATAAAATAACATGATTATAATACTTCTTAGATTAATGGCATCCAAAATTTGAAGAACATGATAATTTTAGAAGATATTATTAGCAATGAAAAACTATAATGATGTATAACCTGAGTGTAAGGAGGGAAAGGTGTCAAGTCCAATATTCAAAACTTAGATAAATCTTATTTTAGTGCACTGAAAGTTTAAAGGAATTGAAAGTATTTTTTAATGGAGTGATCTAAGTAATTAGATCTAAGTAATTAGATGGTGATTGCAGCCATGAGATAAAAGACGCTTGCTCTTTGGAAGGAAAGTTATGACCAACCTAGACAGCATATTAAAAAGTAGAGACATTACTTTGCCAACAAAGGTCCATCTAGTCAAGGCTATGGTTTTTCCAGTAGTCGTGTGTGGATGTGAGAGTTGGACTGTGAAGAAAGCTGAGCACCAAAGAATTGATGGTTTTGAACTGTGGTGTTGGAGAAGACTCTTGAGAGTCCCTCGGACTGCAAGGAGATCCAACCAGTCCATCCTAAAGGAGATCAGGCCTGGGTGTTCATAGGAAAGACTGATGTTGAAGCTGAAACTCCAATACTTTGGCCACCTGATGCAAAGAGCTGACTCATTTGAAAAGACCCTGATGCTGGGAAAGATTGAAGGCAGGAGGAGAAGGGGACGACAGAGGATGAGATGATTGGATGGCATCACCAACGCAATGGACATGGGTTTGGGTGGACTCTGGGAGTTGGTGATGGACAGGGAGGCCTGGCATGCTGCAGTCCATGGGGTTGCAAAGAGTCGGACATGACTGTGTGAGTGAACTGAACTGAAGTAATTAGATACAGATTTTTTTGTTTTGTTTTTTAGAGAAGATAGTGATCAACTTTTTAACAAGCAAATGGGCTTACACAGTTATATTCAAAGATTCATTTTCTGTGTAGAATTATTTCTTCAGAAGTTGTTATTTACTGGACTCTGTCTTTGAAAGGTCCCCTAGAAATTTGGAAATTAGTTTTTCTTGAATATCAGGAGTAGATTCAAGACTACAACCTGATGGCCTAAGGTTCTAAGGAGTGGGTTGCTATTTCCTTCTCTAATCTTTGAATAAAAAATAGAAAAATATCTTTGTTAATCAGTGCTCAGGATGATTTCTTTATACATTCTAGCATTATTCATATATTAAATGCTGGCATTCTTATAGAGTTTGAATTCTGGTATTAAGCTATTCAATTAAGCAGTGTTTTGTTTTTTTTAAGTAGATACTAATAAATAACCAGGTCTTCAAAAATTATAATAAACTTTGAAAACCAAAGTAGCCCTCACTGGATTTTTTTTTTAATATCAAAAAGCTTAAAAATCAATTATCTTGTTTAAAAAAATGAAAATTTAGAAGTGTTTTCTCAAAATATGGATATAATTATGTTAAACCCTCCAGAATATGACAAAAATACTTTTCTGAATTTTATTCAATTTTAATTTTACTTATGCGTTAGGTGATGTTGTTTGGTATTCATATCAGAATTTCCTTGAAAAGCTGTTTCTATTAACTATTTCTTATAATGATTATTCAAAAAGTAAATGTAAAAGTGTTTTAAACAGTTGAAAACCTAAGACAAGGGAGTTTCAGGTCATAATCATATTCTCTGTTTAAGTTTTCAGAGAATTCCTAATGCTCCATCAGTCTGTGTTTGGAACGCGGCACTTCCCTTCCCTGTTGCTGCAAACCTTGGGAAAGAGTTAGCACGTTTCCTCAGGCTCTGAGTTACAGGAAGTCTCTATGTCTCTGGACATCTTGATGTGCTTCTTTATCTTTGCCTTTTTTGCCCTCACATGATCCCTGGCCAAAATAATAAGGTGGAAAAAAAGAGAAGGGAGGGAGGGAGGACAGCAGGAAGGAAGAAAAACATCGTCACAGACATGAATTAAACCATGAATTGTTTAAACGTGTTTTGAAGGAATCAGAGACTGTGCTGATGAGGGTGAGCAGGACAAGTTTACTTTAACCATGGTGGTCAAGGAAGGCATGCAGGTTGGATATTTGAGGTTTCCTGGAGGCTGGTACTTGAGGGAAGAGAAAAAGCCTGCTGTAGTAGGGTAGGGACACAAGAGACTTCCAGGTTTCCCGAGATGGCAGAGACTTTTATATTCTAGAAAATATCCTAACGCTTGTGTGACTGGAGCTTGGTTGAGGGAGAGGAGATTGAGGGGAAGAGGGGCTGTTGAGGGTGGGTGGGGGACAGAACATGGGGACTTGCATGTCCTGGTAAGGAGTCAGGATTTAACTCCAAGGGCACAGGGAAGCAGTTGAGGGATTTAAACAAGGGAATGATATTTACTTTATATTTTAAAATTGTTTCTCTTTCTGTAATTGGTCTGGTGAATGGATGAAAGCCATCAAAAATTGGAACTGCTCAGAAGACTGTTGAAGTGGTCCAGGAGAAGCAGGATAAGTCCCTGGATTTGGGATTTAATTTGGAAGTAGAATTATTAAGGCACTTCCCAGGTGACTCAGTGGTAAAGAATCCACCTGCCAATTCAGGAAATGTGAGAGACACAGGTTCGATCCATGGGTCAGGAAGATGCCCTGGAGAAGGAAATGGCAGCCCATTCCAGTATTCTTGTCTGGAGAATCCGATGGACAGAGGAGCCTGGCGGGCTACAGTCCATGACATGGCAGAAGCTTCAGACATGACTGAGTGACTAAACAACAGCAATAATAGAATTATTAAAGCTATTCTTAGACCAAATGCAATTCTTTAGTATTCCTTCTAGTTCTTACCCTTCCCTTTGCTGCTTCCACGTAGACAGGGATTAAGGTCTTTACTCTGATTTTCTCTTAAAATTAGCAGGTATAGTAAGATGTCTCAAATTCTCTCAGAATATAAAGTGAATTTAATTCAGTAGTATAGTATACAGTGGGGCTTCCCTGGTGGCTCAGATGGTAAAGAATTTGCCTGGAATGCAGGAGACCTGGCTTTGATCCCTGGGTCGGGAAGATCCCCTGGAAAAGGGAGTAGCTATCTACACCAGTATTCTTCCCTGGAGAATCCCTGGCGGGCTACAGTCCATGGGGTTGCAAGGAGTAGGACAGGACTTCGCACAGGACACAGTTTATTTACATGTAAATAAACTGTGCAGTTGGACACCACTGAGTGACTAACACACACACACACAGCAGAAATTTTTCCTTGCTCCCATAGGTGGCTATTCGCGTCATTGATAAATGTGTTCATGTTACTTAAGAAAAATCGTTTTTTCTAATTGTCAGCGTTTTGTTATGTAACTTTGACCCCTTTTAGGAAATTCTACTTTACCATTTTGTTACTAGAGTTTTTAATGAATTGATGATTTAATATCTGATTTTGTACATGTGACATTTTTGTTGACAAGTTAATCAAAAAGCCTGTGCAAAAGGAGTAGTGTTTGCTTCTCCTCCTTCCTTACCTCCTTTTTTTCATTTATCTCTTCTGGCATCTAAGTGATTTTCTCCCTTGTTGCTTCTTCCTATGCAAAAGTTTCCTCTGGCTGCTTGGGACACAGCGTATCACAGTGATTTCTACGTTAGTCTCGCTAAGCAAGAACTGAAATAAAAGCAATAACAAAGTGTGAGTCATAAGCGTTAAAGTTCCTTAAATGCAATCATGTATAATTTATGCCTAGTGGTACTTTCATATCACATCAGCTCATAAAGTGGGAGACATGTATATTCAACCATTGACGCACATTTCTCAAAAATAATTTTCTGGTCAAGGGTTACAACTGGCTAATTGAAAATTTACGTTTTTTGGAGGGAGAAACTTTAATAATGTATTACCATTTTATCACTATAAAGTTCTGTTTAAATTTACTCTTTAGGAAGTAATCATGTAAATTTCATTGGGCCATGCCATGCTTTGATAACTGATTTTGGTGAGGTAGTTTTTAAATGTCATGAGGGCATGAAAGAATACGTGCTCATATCTGTCAAGCGGGGCTTGACCTCTGCTTGTACATTCTCAGATGGAACAAATCCTCCTAAAAAATTAATATAATACTGTATAATGTTTATACCATCATGTGTTTATGGATCAAAGAACTCAAAATACACCTCCTATTAGAAATAGTCTTTCATTTCAGCAATTATGAGCTCCTCTTTCTGCAAGGCAATGTTCTGACATCCTGTAGGGAGTTGTATTAATTGAATAAGAACAAATTTAAGGCTCAATTACAGTCTGCTCTCTCTCTGATAGTTTTATTATGGTTCTGTATCTGCAAAGATCTTTCTTTTTAAAAAAATCTGATCCCCATTCACTTATCTCCATCTCTGTCTTCTTAAGCGAAACAGTCTGCTATGTACCTATCTCCTTTAATTTGAATGTCAGAAATTAAGCACTCCTCAGGGTTTAAAAAGTGCTCAAATTATGTTAAGTGGTTAGAATGAGAGAGGGAAATGTCTATCAGTGGTCTCCAACATTGCTTTGGTTTTTGTTTGCTTCCTTGGTTTTGCCCTCTTTTGTGTAATCCCCTGTATTTGCTGTAAGAATTATTCATGGGTGCTTCTCTGGTGGTTCATATGGTAAAGAATCTGCCTGCAATACAGGGGACCTGAGTTCGATCCCTGGGTCAGGAATATCCCCTGGAGGGGAGGGCACGACAACCCACTCCAGTATTCTTGCCTGAGAAATCCCATGGACAGAGGAGCTTGGGGGGCTACAATCCTTAGGGTTGCAAAGAGTTGGACAGGACTTAGCACAGGACAGTTTATTTACATGTAAAAAGTCTTAGATGGCAATTCAGAGCACTCAGATTGCTCCTACGCACGTGTTTTTCTCATTTGGACCTTCCAGCAGGCCCAGAGGGAGGCAGGGCAGGGAGCAAACTGCCTTCATCCTTGATGGGCAGAGGTTTCAAGAACTTACTTGTATTGAGTACTTTCTTTTTTGATTAATTTTTATTGGAGTATAGTTGCTTTATCATGTTGTGCTAGTTTCTATCATACAGCAAAGAAAATCAGATATATATATATACACACACACACACACACACCCACCCATATCCCCTCTTTTTTTCATTTCTTTCCTATTTAGGTCACCACAGAGCACTGAGTAGAGTTCCCTGTGCTCATCAGTTATCTGTTTTATGCATAGTATCAGTAGCTGTATATGTGTCAGTCCAAACCTCTGAATTCATCCCACCCCATCTCTTCCCCCTCTTGGTGTCTGTATGTTTGTTCTCTACGTCTATGTCTTTATTTCTGTTTTGCAAATAAGATCGTCTATACTATTTTTCTAGATTCCATGTTTGTGTTAATATATGATATTTGTTTTCTTCTGCCTTACTTTGCTCTATATGACAGTCTCTAGGTCCACATCTCCACAAACGTCTGTATTGAGTACTTTCTAGCATTATATCTTCATTTCTTAATACATTTAAAATGCATACAGATTTTAAAGGGAAAACACAAGTGTTTTCATAGCTTGTGTTTTGTCTTATATATGAAACAGGGTAAGTGCTGTAAGTCTGCTAAGTATTACTTCTTTTATTTCACTTTTACTAAGGCCAGAGAAGGTGCTTTAGAGCATGCCTCCACAAATTACTGAATTTCCATAAGGCCTCAGTTTCCTTTTCTACATGAAGAGATTAAAATAGTACTAACATTGTAGGGTCAAAGGGAGAAAATACATGTGAAGCACCCATCAGAGGCCTTGGTGCATCTTGAGTACTCAACAACCATCATGCTTTAGTGACCCATTTTGTCAGATTTTACAAGCATGTGTGATAATTTGTTACTTCTCCCAGGTACAACAAAAATTTGGAAGAAGCCAAGAGAATTGGAATAAAGAAGGCTATCACGGCCAACATCTCTATGGGTGCTGCTTTTCTGTTGATCTATGTATACTATGCCCTGGCATTCTGGTATGGGACCTCCTTGGTCCTCTTAAGAGAATATTCCATTGGACAAGTGCTCAAGGTAAGTGATGTTATAGTAAGAGATGAATCGTTTTTGAAATGTCAATGAAATTTAGTGGTGTTGGTTTGACTGCTGGAGAATATTTTTTTGAAGAATTATTAAATAATGGCCAAGAAGAGTGAGTGAGAGCCTGGGATTTGATATCAGGCTGATCTGATTCAAATTCTGGCTGTGCCACTTACTGCCTGTATGATTTGGTTCAGCCACCTAGACTTTTGAAGACTGTACGTCTTCCACAAAATGGAAATGATGGGAGTAAGACGCCATAACTTCTAGTGTTGTTGTAAGGACTAACCGAGAAACTGAATATAGAAACACTTAGCAAAATTTCTTCTCTGTAAATTGTTGGATAATATAACTACTGTGTGATTTACAAAGAAATGAACAGTGACTTTAGTCCTGTTTAACACCTGTAGAGAAACAATGTCAAGTGTATGATAAACTGATTTGGGCAAAACGAAAAAAAAAAAATCTGTTCATCAGACCTCAAAAAGAATAGAGTTTGCTGGAGGGGGAAAAAAAGATTCCATCTGATGGAGAATGTGTGCTTTATCATTTACAAAATATTTTCCTATGTACCGTTCCACTTGATACAGCAACACTAAGATTGCTTGGTAGGGAAGACAGAATCTTATCTCTTTTTGCAAATAAAGAAATTGAAGTCCAGACAATCAGAGAATCACAGGCAGCCATTTAGTGCTTAATCCAGGGTTCAGACTTCAGCTTTCTGACTCTCATAGTAGGGTTTATCTTCACTATACCCTGCTGATGCTCTGAACCAAAATTCTTGGCCTTTGAAGACATATGAAAATATTCCAGTCATATAGAATTTATTATTTCACGGATCCAGTAAGACTAATTCAGCATTCTCAACTGAAAAGTACTTCAATTTTAAAACTAGTTTTAATAGTCAGTATTCATATGTTATCTCGCCGTGTAAAAATTTAACTAGCAATGTTAAAAGTATGAAAAAAGCGTACTAAATACGAAGTAACTCGATGCTTTTACTTCACATTCCTCAGGTCATCTTTTCTGTATTAACTGGAGCTTTTAGTATTGGACAGGCATCTCCAAACATTGAGGCATTTGCCAATGCAAGAGGAGCAGCTTATGAAGTCTTCAAGATCATTGATAACGTAAGTCAGGGCTGGCCGTTTATCTGTCTGTCTAAAACAGTCTATTTCCTTATCACTTTTATTCAGCTTTCCACAAATGTAATTGAAAGTATTTATTGTAACCTAGTAGTTGCTGTAACCTTCTGAAATTTTATTCTGTTTAGAAACCAAACATCAACAGCTGTTCAAACACTGGGCACAAACCCGACAATATTAAAGGAAATCTGGAATTCAGAAATGTTCACTTCCATTACCCGTCTCGAAATGAAGTTAAGGTACAATGAAATGATTACTCAACAATTCAACCATGTACATAGTCCTGAAATCTGTGGTTTAAGTTTATTTCTCGTTCATTCTCATAGATCTTGAAGGGCCTCAACTTGAAGGTAGGGAGTGGGCAGACGGTGGCCCTGGTTGGGAACAGCGGCTGTGGGAAGAGCACCACCGTCCAGCTGATGCAGAGGCTGTATGACCCCACGGAGGGCGTGGTGAGATGACTCTTGTTCAGCCAGATGCTGCAGCTCTGACTTACCTCCGCAGGTTGCACATCACAAACCTGTGCTATGTGCATATCACAGCTCCTTTTTATTTTAGGTCAGTATCGACGGACAGGATATCAGGACCATCAACGTGAGGTATCTGCGGGAGATTATCGGGGTGGTGAGTCAGGAGCCTGTGCTGTTTGCCACCACGATAGCTGAGAACATTCGCTATGCCCGTGAAGATGTCACCATGGATGAGATTCAGAGAGCTGTGAAGGAAGCCAACGCCTATGACTTTATCATGAAACTGCCTAACGTAAGTCCTTCTCCATCTTTGTTGTGCTGGAGGCTCATGGCATGCTGGCCTGACGCATAGGAAGTCAGGGCAGGAATATAAACTGGAGGACCTTCCCAAGGTGGCAGATCAGGATGGCTCCAGATTTTAAAGCTCTACTAGCATCAACTAGTAGTAGACATACTTTTCAAAAATATTTACTTATTTTTTGACTACTCTGGGTCTTCATCGCTGCCAGCCGGGTTTCTCTAGTTGCGGGCAGCGGGGCTACTCTCGAGTTGCGGGCGAGGGCTTCTCATTGTGGTGGCTTCTCTTGTTGCAGAGCACGGGCTCGAGGCGCCCAGGTGCCAGTGGTTGTGGCTCCAGGGCCCTGGAGCACAGGCTCAGTAGTTGTGGCACATGGTATTAGTTGCTCTGTGGCATGTGGGCTCTTTCCGGACCAGGGTTCAAACAGGTGTCCCCTGCACTGCAAGGAAGATTCTTAACCACTGCACCATGAGGGAAGACCTGACATTTTCTTTTTAAATTAGGGTTGGTTATTGCTAAGTTTGAGGCCTCCTAGGTGGTGCCAGTGGTAAAGAACTCACCTGCTAACGCAGGAGACATAAGAGATGATCCCTGGGTTGGGAAGATCCCTGGAGGAGGGCATGGCAGCCCACTCCAATATTCTCGCCTGGTGAGTTCCATGGCCAGAGGAGCCTGGTCGGCTTCAGTCTGTAGAGTCGCAGAGTTCAACACGACTGAAGCGACTTCACACACACACACACACACACACACACGCAATGGACCATACTGCCTGTGAGGTTTGGGTTGTTTATAGGATTACTTCCCATCTTAAAGATCTGAGCTGAGATTGCTTATTCTGTTGTTTAGTCCTCCTGTGTTTTCGGTGTTGTAGAAATTTGACACCCTGGTTGGAGAGAGAGGAGCCCAGCTGAGCGGTGGACAGAAGCAGAGAATTGCCATCGCCCGGGCCCTGGTTCGCAACCCCAAGATCCTCCTGCTGGACGAGGCCACCTCAGCGCTGGACACGGAGAGTGAAGCGGTGGTTCAGGCGGCCCTGGATAAGGTGGGTGAACCTCAGTTCAATCCTAGCTGGTTTATAAGCATAAGAACCTTCCATTGTTAATTCTTCTTAATATTATTTTTAAAGAAATCTCTCCTAAAGTGATTCTTTAAGCTGTTAAAACCATCAGGCCTCTCTGGATCTGTATAACTTCTATTTATCTGGTATATTTGTAGGTAGAGATGAATAAACTTTCATTGAAAGATACTTGCACATTTTTTTAAGTTAAACAATGAGAAATATAGACTCAGATGAAAGTTGGTCTTCATTGTGCTCTTAAAAACTTAGCCTTAGAGATCACCCTGATACTTAGGTTTTATGAGTTTTTACTATTGTCATCACGAGGAAGGTTTACATCTAGTTCTCAGGAGATCAGATGCCTATCAAAGACAATGGGAAATGAGAGACCTCTTATCTTGAGAAGAGTGCCAGAGAGTTGATGACGCTGGAAATGAAATGAAATGTCCTTGACCATCGAGAGAGTTTGACCTTCCTGCAGTACCTGAGTCCACGTGACTCACTCACTGGCCAGACTTTAGTGTGTGCCACGCCAGTCACCGTGTGCTTGGTCTCCGGTGTCTGATGATAAGTAGGCTCGCTCTGTGAGGACACGCAACACGGAAACCTTTTCACCCATAAGTGCTGTGAGTTGAAGTGTTCCCGGTAGAACTGAAAGATGACCTCATTTCTGCTCCAGCTATCCCCCTCTTCTAATAACAAAACAACTCTGTTTCTCTAAACATCCTGTCAGAGTGAGTAACAGATTGTTGAGAAAGAAAAAAGGAAAAAGGTCCCTAACAATTTTGTGGACCAAAATAGATGGAGATGCGATTGAGTCTGCTTTTCCCTCTCCTCTTTGCTTATCTGTGTTTTCTTTCTATTCTACCATGTTACTATGTATTAAATTATTAATAAAACGAATTTAGAAAGGTTGCATTTAAAAATACCTTTTCTTGTTAGTGCACATTTTGAGGGGGCATTCCACATCTCATCCTTTGAAAACATCCAAATTATTGATTCATTGTCTTCTCTGCTTTCTAGTGGTTTCCACCTAATTTTTCTGATGTGCATTTTTTTTCTTCCAGGACTTTTTCTTACTTCTCTTTTTCATACTGATCCTTATACCTCTTTTTGCTAACTTATTCTGAGAATTTTATTGCTAGCTCCCAGAGAGAAATATGAATAAGAAAAATTATAAGCACTGGAAAAGTTACAAAGGGTAAAGAAATCTCAGACAAGTGCTGGTTATCTGGCTTTGTTCCCTATGAAAATAAAAATGAGATTGGGTGTTTAAGACATTTACTTAGCTCCTTAGTTTTTTCCATAATGCTTCTCCCTAGAAACAGGCATCATTTATTAAGCACTTACTGTGTACATCACAGTGCTACCTGTGCATTATTGTATATCACAACCACTCCAGAAAGTAGCCTTGCACTGTTATCCCCATTCGGTATGTGAATGAGTTGAACCTCGCACAGGTTTAAAGACTTGTATAAGATCCAGAACTCATATAGGGCAGAACTAAGATTTGAGTCAGATCAATGGAATGCAAGTCTGGCCTTTGTTGCCTCACATTTATTGTTTGTCTTTGTCATCCAGATGTCTGTGAGAGATTCCAGGGGGACTTGGTGCTGGCTGGCGTGCGCAGGATAGCAGTGGGCCTGTGTCTGCCCCGATTGACTGATTCCTGGGCTGTTGAGTGTTTTACCTCTGTATAAGCCCTGGATTATTACGTAAACTTAGGCTAGGCTAGTAGAGATTGAGTAAAATCTTAGAGGCTTACATAGTATTAATATGAGACTATCATATTTGTGTTTATACTTATTAAAACATCATTTTAAACCATTAACAATACATTTACTGTAGCCAGAGACTGCCTCAAATAGCTTACACAGTTTTGCAATGTCCAGGGTATTGGAGGTCAGTAAATATACATTGAATTACTGAATTTTTTTTCATATAATCGTTCATATATTCAAAAATGAGATTTTCTTCCCTTTAGGCCAGAGAAGGCCGGACCACCATTGTGATAGCGCATCGTCTGTCCACAGTTCGCAATGCTGATGTCATCGCTGGTCTTGATGATGGAGTCATTGTGGAGGAAGGCAATCATGATGAGCTCATGGGGAAGAGAGGCATTTACTTCAAACTTGTCACAATGCAGGTATAGTTTAACTCTAGCATTTTCCTCAAGTATCTCAGGCATGAGCTGATTTTGCTGTATTTGGTACTATAAATAAATGTTACTATTGATTATCTTGAGAAGAGGGAAAAAATTTCGGGGTGGGAAGCAGGGGGGTTGAGGATCACACCAGGTTTTAGATTTTCTTTTTCCCTCTTGAAAGGAGAGAAATGAAGAAGGATAGAGAAAGATAAAGTTAAAAAGGCTTAAAAGTGAGCTATCCACTCTAGTAAGGGCTTCATAGAGGCTCAGTGGTAAAGAATCTGCCTGCCGAGCAAGAGATGTGGCTTCAATCCGTAGGTCAGAAGATCCTCTGGAGAAGGAAATGCAACCCACTCCAGTATTCTTGGTGGGAAAATTCCATAGCCAGAGGACCTGGCAGGTTATAGTCCATGGGGTTGCAAAAAGAGTTAGAACCCGATTGAGTGGCTAACCAGCAACCGCAGCAGTATCCACTCTTGCAGCTGCTAGCCACTCATGGCTGTTGAGCACGTTAGTGGTGGGTAATCTGAATCAAAGTGTTGGTAAGTTGAAAATGCATACCAGAGTCCAAAGACTTAGTCCAAGGAAAAATGCAAGCTCTTTCAAAAAGTTTTTATACTAATTACATGTTAATCTAATATCTTGGATACATGAAAGGTTAGATAAAATATATAATTAAAGTTAACCTTACCTATCAGTTTTTTTGACATGTCTACTGAAAACATTGTGTCCCACAGTATGACTTGCACCGTTATTTGTGTGATGTCACTGATCCAAAGCAAATCTGATTGAGCCAAAATCACTCACACAGAGGAGGTGACTAGATAAGATACTTGGAATGGATGCCATATTGTTTCAGCATAGTTTATGGGGATCCTTATTTAATGGTTTCAATTTTCAAATATAATCACACCAAAAAAATGGCAGTTCTGCTTCATCCTTTCCCATAAGGACTTAAATTACCACTTTCCTTGATATCTGCTGTTGAGCAATTAGATTTCGTTGGTTAACTCCGCCTAACCAACTTATGCATATTTCTTGTTTATTTTAGACAAAAGGAAATGAACTTGAATTAGAAAATACCCCTGGTGAATCCCTAAGTAAAATTGATGACTTGTACACGTCCTTCGAAGATTCAAGATCCAGTCTAATCAGAAGAAAATCAACTCGCAGGAGTATCCGTGGATCCCAAAGCCAGGACAGAAAGCTCAGTACAGAAGAAACTTTGGTACAAAGGAGGCTGCAGACTGATGTCTTTAACAGTGGGCTAAGGCTGGGATAAGAGTGGGAGGAAGAAAGGGTTATCCAGAATTCCCTGTCCTATCCCTTAGCTTGCTCCACAGACCCAAATCTCAACATGTTAACTCTAAGGTGGAATTTATGAATGATAATTTATAGGATAAGAACTTTAGAATTGAGTTTATAATGTAAAGAGATAATAGTGGGTCTTCACATACAAACATTTTTGTTCTTTCATCCTTACAAATATGCTTGTCACATTCCAGATGTCCGGTCAGACTTAAATGTTTATGGAATCACCATGTATTTCTTTAAAAATGAGGGCACAATGTAACAGAATCTGTCAGTACTCTTTAAGAAAATTTCCATAGCCATCAATTGACAAGGAAATAGGAATAAGATATATTTGTTTAAAAACTGTTGTACATACAGAAGAACTGTACATCAGTTCAATCCATTAAGATCAGTTATTTTCCTAACGAGTTTGTTGTAATATTTTGTGTTCTCCAGGATGAAAGTGTACCTCCAGTTTCCTTTTGGAGGATTCTGAAGCTGAATATAACTGAATGGCCTTATTTTGTGATTGGTGTATTTTGCGCCATTATAAATGGCGGTCTGCAACCAGCATTCTCAGTCATATTTTCAAGGATTATAGGAGTAAGTGTTATGTTCATTTTGGGGACATACCTGTGAGTCCTGACTGAAGAATGAACTGTTTCTATTTGTAAATTTATATAAAACCCACAAAAACATGCATTGTACCTTCATATAACAGCTTGAAGATGTAGAAGTTTTATTTGTGATAGGAAAACTGATGTTTCAAAACTTCCTTTGTCGTGGCAGTTGGTTTCTATCCTAGGGT
The DNA here is from genome assembly GCA_006408695.1 of Aepyceros melampus. NCBI lineage: Eukaryota > Metazoa > Chordata > Mammalia > Artiodactyla > Bovidae > Aepyceros > Aepyceros melampus. The sequence goes on from SJXQ01010624.1 coordinate 21,379, forward strand.
GCTGGGAATGAGATCTTGGAAAACAGTCCATGAAGCTGACTAGGTGACTGTCCCCTACCTGCCATCGCTGGACTCTGAGTCAAGCTCAGGATCAGTCCTGTGACTGGTGTACAGAGAGGCTTCCTCACGTGTTCATCACACCAGCTCAAGGGAGAGCCACTCTCTGACACGTGTGCTTGTCAGGACATGATGAGGCTGAGCACTTGGCCTCTGTGGGATGTCCGTCCCATATATTGAGAGGAAAACAAATGGGACCGCTTGAAAAGATTCAGGCTGACAGATACTGGTCGCACCTACTTTGTGTGATGTCATTTTCAACCATAAAGTTACAATCTACAAGTCAGATTTTGGCCCAGTGTGAAGGAAGATGGTTTTCTTTCCCTGTGAAGTGGTTGTTCTCTGCATGCTTTTTGAGCCCAAGGCATCCTGTTTAGCTCTTTTAACCAAGGTCTCCGAGTGTGGTTCCGGGTGAGCTGGCTCTAGTTCCCCACTGTCTGTCTAACAGGCCACCCTACAAAGAAGGCTGGCTGAAGAGGCATCCTTTCTTCAGAGAGACCTGGGCGGAATATATGAGCTCACCTCCTGGGCTCACCAAAACCACATCAGCAGATGTGTCTCCAGACACCTTGGGACAGTTGGAAATGTCCCCGTGTGAAACAACAGACTGCCATACAGTGTAGTTTCCATCAGAGGAATAAGAGAATATTTGTCCCCAATTCTGCAGTAGTGGGTTTGGTGTTGACTTGAAGCACCCATTACTTCAAGAAGGAGTATGAGCGGAGAAAGACTTGGGTAGATTAATGAATGAATGACAGGCCCTGGCCCCTAGGGAAGGCACGATACTGCCCCATTTAAGTCTGGCCTTAGGGAAGCCTGCCTGAGCTCCACATGCTAAGGCCCTCTTGACCCCAAATACTATAACTAGATGTAAAATGGGTGAGACTTTGAATGATTTCTTCAGTGGTACTGAAACCCTTATATATTTTCTTTTGCCAGATCTTCACCAGAGATGAGAATGATGAAACCAAACGACAGAATAGTAACTTGTTTTCACTGTTGTTTCTAATCCTTGGAATTATTTCTTTTATTACATTTTTCCTTCAGGTAAGTGTCTACATTTTCACTTTTTTTTTCCATTTGGAGAAATGTATCATTACCCAACTGGGGGAGTTTATTAAACATCTGTGTGATTTGCTGTTTAGTAGAGCTGCTCTTCTAGTCCCTGGGCTCTGAGCAGTCAGTTTCCTTAAAGATGTTTTCTTCCTCTGGCTTCCTCTTACACCCCAAGGGAAGGGACCCTTGCTTCCTTCCTTCTCCGCACCTTCTCCCCTGCCTGGAAATGTTCATGAAGTCAGAGGAACGGAGAGTGTTTGATCTAACACAATGATTGAAAGTAAAAGCAGAAGTCTTAGAAATGGAATCTAGGGGAGCTGTGGACACATGTTTGGGTATATAAGTACTGCCATCCAGTTCTGATACTCAAGTATCTTCCAGTGTTTGAAAAGCAAGAACAAACCTTAGAGCCCCACAAGCCAGTCATGCTGATTTCAAAAATATTTGAAGAGTTTGTCATTCTTTTCCTGAAGAAGAAGGAACTTTTTCTAATGATGGAAGAATGTCAGTCTTCAGACAGAAACTATAGTAAGCATATGTAAAGTATCAGATTTTACAGATTGCAGATCATTTGGCTGAAATGAAATTGCCAGGAGTTTAAGCACTCTAGAAGCTCTGCATGGTAAGGCAGTATGGGCTTTTGTGTTAGGTGTAGGGTCAGGTATGAGTTGCCCCAGTTCCTAATTTTGTGTCCTTGAGCAAGTACATAACTTAAACTGTGTCAGCCTCCATTCCCTCATGTGTTAAAATGGGGATAATGGTAGCTGACTCTTGATGATGAACAGAGGTAACTTCCTAGTTGTGTGTGAGATGATTATAAACACAATCACTTATTAAATGAATGAGTGGTTGCTGCTACTGCTAAGTTGCTTCAGTCGTGTCTGACTCTGTGTGACCCCATAGATGGCAGCCCACCAAGCTCCTCCGTCCCTGGGATTCTCCAGGTAAGAATAATGGAGTGGGTTGCCATTTCCTTCTCCAGAATGAGGGGTTAGTCACATATAATTTTTAAAGATAGAACTCTCAATATATCTCTTTATTTTGCATGGTGTAAGAATGTTTATATATTTTGAATAGACAGGACACTTTTCTGGACATGATAGGAGATCCAAAACCCTGGACTCTTTTGTTACTGAGTCCTTCAAGTCTCTTTGGGGAATCTGATCGTACTAGAATAAATGTGACTCTAACTTGTATACAGATTGTCGTACCAAGTATTAATGCCAGAGAAGTTGGGAGAATGTAGAGGTTTCTGAGGGTGCAGTTGTTAAGGAGTTTGGAGTGGGATAGGATTTGAGCTGGAAATCTGAACTGGTGATGCAAAGGCAGTTAAAGTGGTACCTTTGTCACACAGTGATACCCAGGGAGAGTGGAGCCTGGCTTGCCTGGCAAACCAAGGTGAGAACTAAGGCTCTGAATCCCAGGACCTCAGAAGTGCAGAAGTGGCACTGTGCCAACAATGGGATTAGAACATGGTGTTAGGTGGTGTCAGCCCCTCATTTAGAAAAGCAAGGGAGGCGCTCACTGGGGGATTGCAGCCCAGGCTCTGGGTGCTCATTCTGGTCAAGATTCTCTTAGATGCACGTCAGATTCCAGCTCTGCCCCCTTAGAGCTGTAGCTCTGGACACTTCCCAGCCTCCCTCAACCTCCGTTTCTTCTGTAAAGTGGTAATTATAGGTTTGTCCTGAGGACTTGTAGAGATAATGTTCCTGACATACTTATCACTGGCTAGTTCTCAACCAAATGACAGAAGTAGTTTTCTCATAGTGGGCAGGATAGTTCAGGTTTCATTCAGTTTAAAGCGGAAAACTTCATCTGGTCACTTCCTAGTAAGGTTAATCATTTTGGCAACAGCAGGCTTCAACTCAGTTAATCCAGGGTCTCCTCTCTCTCCTTGTCCCTGGCTTGGTGAGTATCAGTAGAGAGGGCACGCAGCATTGCAGCCCTGGGTGGGGGGCGCTGGTCTGTGCACCTCCCCTGCCCCCCGCTTCACACTGGTGCCCGGAGGGGCTGGTGGGCTGCAGTTACACGGTCCAGCCTGGCTGTCCCCCTTGATCAGGACCACTAGGAGGAGTTCACTTTCTCTCCACTTGGGCTCTTTGCCTGTGTTTCTTCTCTCTCTGGATGATGTCCAGCCTGCCCCCTGGGAGTGTGGAGGAGCTGTGGTTGCCTTCCGTCATGTCTCAGATGCTGCAGGAGACTCTGGGCTTTGAGGGCCGCTGGTCTGTGCACCTCCCCTGCCCCCTGCTTCACACTGGTGACCGGAGGGGCTGGTGGGCTGCAGTTACACAGTCCAGCCTGGCTGTCCCCCTTGATCAGGACCACGAGGAGGAGTTCGCTTTCTCTCCACTTGGGCTCTTTGCCTGTGTTTCTTCTCTCTCTCTCTGGATGATGTCCAGCCTGCCCCCTGGGAGTGTGGAGGAGCTGTGGTTGCCTTCCGTCATGTCTCAGATGCTGCAGGAGGCTCTGGGCTCTTGCTAGGGCTTCCCTTCTTCCAGTGCACCATCCAGCCATTTCCGCTCCGCTCTCGCTGGGCCACTGGGCGGCAGGCTCCATCTGTGAACTTCCCCTTCCCGGAGCTCCAGAGAGAAAGTGGCGCAGAGCCTCAGTCTGGCCCTGAATATCCCCAAGCTCCTGGGACGAGGGTCTGTCCTCTCTCCTCCCCAGATCTGGCCCAGCATGGCCATGAGCTATGGTTGCCTTCCGTCATGTCTCAGATGCTGCAGGAGGCTCTGGGCTCTTACTAGGGCTTCCCTTCTTCCAGTGCACCATCCAGCCATTTCCGCTCCGCTCTTGCTGGGCCACTGTGCGGCAGGCTCCATCTGTGAACTTCCCCTTCCCGGAGCTCCAGAGAGAAAGTGGCGCAGAGCCTCAGTCTGGCCCTGAATATCCCCACACTCCCGGGGCGAGGGTCTGTCCATCTTTCCCAGATGTGGCCCAGCATGGCCACACAATCACATCTTACGCTCTTCTCTCCTCCCAGGCTTAGGTCAGATCATTGAGGAAAGCGGGAGATCAGTGCAGAAAACTCTCTCTCCAGTAAGCTTCCTTTCCAGCCTATTTCTCTCCTAGACTTTGGCTTTTCTTTTAACTTGGAAACAAAGCATTTGGTATCTTTGTTGTCTTCATGTTTTAAGGCTGGAGTGGCTGCAGATTCCTGTTTTTCCAGGTTGCACCTCAGGTCTGGTGTAGTTGTGACCGGTGCCCGCCCTGCCCCGCCCCTCCCCAATTCACTCTCAAAAATTTCCTGCTTGGGATGATTTGTAATATAAATCCCTAGATTAGAGTGAATTCCTTTGCCTTGGGAACAACTCCCGAGCTTCCTCAGTGGCAGGCCCTGGTTCCTGAGAGAGAGAGAAGCGGGGGTGGGAAGGGAGACAGGGGGACACTTCCTTGTAGATCCGCGATGGGCCCGCTGGCTGGCTGGGGAGCGGCAGTGTGGATTTCAAAACCAGGTCCTCCCACCTCTGCTGGGGTGCGCTGCGCTCGTGGTCGCTGTTTGAGGAGCAGCCGCCAAGCCTTGAACCCGGGCTTTCCGGCTTTGTGTCCTGCCCGGCGCTGACCCCGCGTCCCTTTCCCGTGGCGGCGGCGGCGGCGGGCCTCTGACCAGCCTTCTCCCTGTGGCGTGTCCCTCTCCACAGGGCTTCACGTTCGGCAAAGCGGGCGAGATCCTCACCAGGCGGCTGCGGTACCTGGTTTTCAGGTCGATGCTGAGGCAGGTAGGCCGGCCGGGGTGGCGCCGGGGTGTGCGCTGTGCCCCGTGGGGAGGCGGCGGGGTTGCTGTCGGGCCGCAGAGCGAGCCCGGGTGCTCTGCTGGGGATGGGCTCGGGACCAGGGTCGCCGCGAGCCAGATGGCGTCTCCAGGCAGGCTGCCCTCCGCCCTGCGCCTCAGCAGCTGTGGGCGGAGGAGACGGAAGCGATCTTCCGCGCCCCACGTCCCTCTCCTCTCTTCTTTCCTTCTCTCCCCGGGAGACCCGTGATGCTCATGTTTATTCCTGCCAAGAGGTGCCCTCTGAACCCTTTCTTTCCACAGGTCAAAAGTCAGCCCCGTGGCC
>SJXQ01010624.1:27694-56910 GCA_006408695.1 Aepyceros melampus
GGGCTCCAAAATCACTGCAGATGGTGACTGCAGCCATGAAATTAAAAGGCGCTTACTCCTTGGAAGAAAAGTTATGACCAACCTAGATAGTATATTCAAAAGCAGAGACATTACTTTGCCGACTAAGGTCCGTCTAGTCAAGGCTATGGTTTTTCCTGTGGTCATGTATGGATGTGAGAGTTGGACTGTGAAGACGGCTGAGCGCTGAAGAATTGATGCTTTTGAACTGTGGTGTTGGAGAAGACTCTTGAGAGTCCCTTGGACTGCAAGGAGATCCAACCAGTCCATTCTGAAGGAGATCAACCCTGGGATTTCTTTGGAAGGAATGATGCTAAAACTGAAGCTCCAGTACTTTGGCCACCTTATGCGAAGAGTTGACTCATTGGAAAAGACCCTGATGCTGGGAGGGATTGGGGGCAGGAGGAGAAGGGGACAACCGAGGATGAGATGGCTGGATGGCATCACGGACTCAATGGACATGAGTCTGAGTGAACTCCAGGAGTTGGTGATGGACAGTGAGGCCTGGTGTGCTGCGATTCATGGGGTCGCAAAGAGTCGGACACGACTGCGCGACTGAACTGAACTGAACTGATCTAGGTTGGTCATAACTTTTCTTCCAAGGAGTAAGCGTCTCTTAACTTCATGGCTGCAGTCACCATCTGCAGTGATTTTGGAGCCCCCCAAAATAAAGTCTGACACTGTTTCCACTGTTTCCCCATCTATTTCCCATGAAGTGATGGGACTTATATTTCAAATATAAGAATCACTCTATTGGAACTTGCCCATTTGGCTGAAATGGCTGCATGATTACTTTCCTGGTCATGACACATCTTTTCATGGTGGATACTTCTACTCTTCTCCAGATCTGTCTCTTCCACCTGTGTACCCTTACCCCCCACCCGCCCACCTGCCACCACACTGAAAATTTCCCTTGGTGATTTTGTGAATTACCAAGTATTCAAAACTTACTAATATGCTTGATGTAGGGTTCTATAGCACTCTGCTGTTCCAAGTCTTTTGTTTTTCTCAAATTTAAATCCAGTTCATAATCGTATCCCCTAAATCTTCTCTTATTTCTTTGCCTTCATCTCATTTATCCCACTACCATCTCATTTACCCTTGGCTGCTTAAGTTAGGAATCTTAGTGTTTCTCTTCCTCCATGTAAAGCAGTTATTGAGTTGTGTTTGTATTGATTCTGCCTCTCAAAGACTCCTGAAGCTTTGGTTTCCTCTCCATCCTCATAACCACTGCCCAGCTTTAGCCACTCATTATCTGCATGGACTGTCATAACTGACCTCTGGTTAATCTGGTCTCTGTGCTATGAGTCTCTCCTTCCCGTCCATTCTTTGCATTCTTATCACTGATTTTACAAAGCTGATTATGCCTCTCTGCTTGATTAAAACCTTTGAATGGGTTCCCTCAAGGTCAAGTTCATTTCCTTAAGGGTTATAGTTAAAGACATTCACAATCTAATTATAGTTTAACAATATCTGTATATATGTGAGTGTGTTTGCCTGTGTGTGTGTGTATTGCTATTTCCTACCATGTGGCTTGTATGCTAATCATACTGGACAACCCATAAGTCCTAAAGTGTAATGTGTAGTTTTAGGCCTCCTTGCCTTTGCTATACCTCCTGCTTGGAATGTCTTTTTTCCTATATAAAAATTATATAATGTAAATAGAATATATGAATTCTGAGGCCCTCCCCTGACACCCAATATAATGGACTTGAGCATTGCATTTAGAATGGATTTGGCCTCTGCAGTCCTCCCTGCACTCTAAATATGTCCTTTCCCGAAGGAGGGGAATAATCAAGCTCTGTTCATGAGGCTCGGTCAGTGGTCTTCTTAACCTTAACCTCCTGCTGTCCAGTTATTCCTTCTCTGAATCTGTCATATCCCTTTCAATCTCAGACTCTTGGGGTTAACCAAACCTGGCCAAAACTATGTCAGAGCTGGTGAGGGAAAAGGTTCAGCAATCTAGGCCCTTCAGATAAAATTATTCAGTTTTAAATTAATTCCTTATTTCTCAGGCTTAATATTACTGACCCTGTGGCTGACCTAACTTAAAATAGCTGAGCCTGTGCTGTTAGCCACCTGCCTGGTTATTTTCTCCTGTCAATTAACTGCCATCTGAATCCCTAGGTACTGGAGTGCTGCCATCTGTACCTGCCATATCTTTTGGCCGTCTGCCAAACTGTCCAACCTTCTGTGCTTTTGAGGTCATTTGAAATCCTTTATCTTCATTCCTTATTCTGACCAGTGACCTCTAGCTTCCAATCTTGAGAGCCAAATTGATAATTTGTTACCTGAAAAGGGAAATGGCAACCCACTCCAGTAGTCTTGCCTGGAGAATCTCATGGACAGAGGAGCCTGGCAGGCTACAGTTCATGGGATCACAAGAATTGGACACAACTTAGCACTTTCTTTCTTTAGTATAGGGGAGATATGCTAAGGTACTTACAATTAGACCATTTTGTGGAATTTTTCTTTTTTGGTTGGAGATAAAAAATATGCCTGAGAAAACAAGACCCTGGACAGATAATTTTGATAGGGACAAAAATGGGAATGGGACAGGTCTTGAGTTTAGAGGTTTGTGTATGGGCATGTCTGGGTGATACATAACAGTAGTAGAGTGTCTAGAGAGATGGTAGCACAGAAGGGGTGAAGAGATAGCAAAGACAGTTCCACCTATTCCAGGACTTGGTGTGGCCTGGACTGAGTTCTACCTGTCTGTGCCTGCATTATGCAACATAGCACAGGACTCTCTTACAGTTGTGGTAGATATAAATTTACTAGACAGTTTATGCACACTTTTGAAATTGGGACTAGGTTTTATTATTTAAGTACATAATAAAAGTTCCATGTATATTGTTGCACATACCATCACACCTTGCAGAACCTTGTACTTGAAAACAATTATTTAAAAAATAAGGAATATTAAATTTCAAAGAAAAATTCAAATTTAATGGCATAAATTAATATTATACAATTTATTATTAAAGAGTTTATGATGGGACAGTGTTCTTCCTTTTCATTGGTATGATTAAGCATTCAAAGGTCTATAGTGAAGTAATGTGACTTGAGCAAACATGGTTTGGGAGTACTAGGTGTTCAGAAATACTGTGCTCTCAGGGAAGGAGTGGTATCTTGTTTCCCAAGATACAAGCTAGGGGCTCAAGAATTTGTCCAGTTTTGTCCAAGTGTGGCCTGGAGCAAACAGCTGGGCTGCTCAAACATGATAGTCTCAAGTTCTTTCTGGAAGGAGAAGGTTGGCATAGCTCTGGGTAATCCAAAATCAATGCAGAGTATTCACTCCCACGTGGTTACTGGTTTGGGAAATCTTCCCATATCCATGTGGAGAAATTGGAGATAAATTCAGACTCTAGGGGAAGAGGCTGGAAGGAAATAGAATCCAGGAGGCAGTAAGATGCAGTGGAATGGGTAGCACCATCTTACCTGCAATGTGAACTTGAGTATGTTTCTTAAACTCCTTAAGCCTTAGTTTTCATATCAATAAGATGATAATATTAATAGCACCTCATCTCTGGAGCTGCTGAGAGGTTAAAGGAATAACATGAGATAATGTACAGTAAATCCCCTCTATACGAACAAGTTGCATTCCTAGAGCGTGTTAGTTGGTCCAGTTTTTCATAAGCGTAACAAAGTTAGCCTAGGTACCCAACTAATACAGTCATCTACATAATACTGTACTCTAATAGGTTTATAATAATTCACATCTTTGAAAGTTCTCAAAGTTTGCAAGTTGAAAGTTTGTATGTAGGGACTTCCTTATTAAATATATGAAGAGCTTAGCACAGTACCTTATTCACAGTAGATTCTCTTACTAAATCATTCATTATCCATACCACTTACCTATCCTCAAGTCTTTTTATTGAGCCTGGAAATCAAAGTCACCTCCATTTAATAAGACTCTAGCTAAAAATAATGGAAATGTGGGCAGAGCTCCAGTCCTAGAAGCAGGTCTTCAGCCATGGAAAGGGTGATAGGTTGGAATAAATGGGACAAAGGTGGGTGGGCCATAACTGCCTGAGGCTTTCGTAAGGTACTAGTTTCTGTTCTGGCTACCAAGATGAAGAAATCAGAAAATGTGTGATCATAAAATGATAATTCATATGACTTATGGATGTGCATAGGAGATAATCCTGATAAAGACCATGAAGAAATGGCCAAATCGTTCCTTGGAGTTATATTTCTCAGCCCTAGAGTGAAAACCGCTATTTTTATGCTCTCTATGTAATATTGTCTTGTTCTTTTTGCCAAGAATGATAAAGCAATGTTTTCTATTTAATACTATTATTATTGATAATAGTAGTAATCTCATGTCCTGTTAACTTCTTTATGAAAGAGGACACTATGTGCATCTCTAGTGGCCAGACTAAACTCAGGGAAGACACTTAAAATCAGGCCAAAGAATGCTTTCTTTTATTCCCCTGCTAGAGTGCGAATATCACAGGTGAAGAACAGCCATGATGGGGGAATCTCTGAGGGGAAGATAACAGGGATGAGCACAGAGATGAATAGGGCAACTCGCCTGTGTTGTGGATGCCATGTCCATGCGGATTATCAGTTGTCATTGGAAATGTGACTTCAGATCATAATGCATTCATGATAATGCTGCCTGTTGTTATGAACAAGGCTGATTTCCCCCATATAAGTGAAAGCTGGAGTTAACAACTTTGTTCAACAAATCATTTATTTTTGTCTTAGTTGTGTTCAACTCTTTTTGACCCATGGACTGCAGTATGCCAGGCTTCCCTGTCTTTCACTATGTCCCTGAGTATGCTCAAACTTGTCCATTGAGTTGGTGATGCCATCCAACCATTTCATCCTCTCATCCCCTTCTCCTCCTGCCTACAGTCTTTCCCAGCATCAGGATCTTTTCCAATGAGTCTGCAGTTTGCATCAGCTTCAGCATCAGTGAATATTTAAAGAGTTGAGTTCCTTTGGGCTCGACTGGTTTGATCTCCTTGCTCTCCAAGGGACGCTCAAGCAGTACAAATTGGAGATTCCGTTGAACTCTTTATTAGAAAGAACTTCTCATGAAACATTAGTGAGGTTTTGAAAGTTTCCATTTGCTTATCCTGTGAGGCATAATCTGTTGACTGAAGCATGCAGGGTAAAACAACAGGTTTGATTTGCTAGTGGTTTGTGGGCCAGCTTGCAGCTTGTTTTTGTATGGTCCAAGAGCTAAGGTTTGTTTTTACATTTTTACATGGTTGGGAAAAAAATAATATTTTGTGACACCTGAAAATTATATGATATGCAAACTTCAGGGTCCATAAATAAATTTTTATTGCAACACAGTCACATTAATTAATTTTCATGTCATTTATGGCTATTTTTGTGCTATGACAGCAGAGCTGAGTATTTGTAACAGAGCCCTTATGGCCTGTAAAGCCTAAAATATTTGCTATCTGACCCTCTACAGAACAAGTTTGCTGATCCCTGATAGAGATTTCAGCATAACTAAATAGCATAACAAATCATAACTAGTTTGCTGTCTCCAAGGGATAATATAGATATTTAGAGTTTAAAGTGAATTAAATGACAATAATTGACAAATATCTGCACTTGAAAATGTGAAATGACAGTATATGACACATAGTGGTTCTTTTGGCTATTATTATTAAATGAATGACATGACCATGACTTTAAAAAATTAATTATTTTTAATTGGAGACTAATTACTTTACAATATTGTAGTGGTTTGTGACATACATTGACATGAATCAGCCATGGGTATACATGTGGCCCCACCCTGAACCCCCCTCTCACCTCCCTCCCCATCCCATCCGTCAGGGTTGTCCCAATGCACCGGCTTTGAGTGCCTTGTTTCATGCATAAAACTTGGACTGGTGATCTATTTCACGTATGGTAATATACATGCTTCAATGCTGTTCTCTCAATCATCCCACCCTTGCCTTCTCCCACAGAGTCCAAAAGTCTGTTCTTTACATCTGTGTCTCTTGCTGTCTCTCATTAGGGTCTTTGTTACCAACTTTCTAAATTCCATATATATGTGTTAATGTACTGTATTGGTGTTTTTCTTTCTGACTTACTTCACTCTGTATGTTAAGTTGTTTCAGTCGTGTCTGACTCTGTGTGACCCCATAGATGCCTGCCCACCAGGCTCCCCCATCCCTGGGATTCTCCAGGCAAGAACACTGGAGTGGGTTGCCATTTCCTTCTCCAATGCATGAAAGTGAAAAGTGAAAGTGAAGTTGCTCAGTCGTGTCCAACTCGTAGCGACCCCATGGACTGCAGCCTACCAGGCTCCTCTGCCCATGGGATTTTCCAGGCAAGAGTACTGGAGTAGGGTGCCATTGCCTCTCCATCACTCTGTATAATAGGCTCCAATTTCATCCACCTCATTAGAACTGATTCAAATGTGTTCTTTTTAATGGCTGAGTAATATTTCATTGTGTATATGTACCACAGCTTTCTTATCCATTCATCTGCCGACGGACATGTAGGTTGCTTCCATGTCCTAGCTGTTGTAAACAGTGCTGAGATGAACATTGGGATACACGTGTCTCTTTCAATTTTGGTTTCTTTGGTGTGTATGCACAGCAGTGGGATTTTTGGGTCATGTGACCGTTGTATTTCCAGTTTTTTGAGGAATCTCCACACTGTTCTCCATAGTGGCTGTACTAGTGTGCATTCCCACCAACAGTGTAAGAGGGTTCCCTTTTCTCTGCACCCTCTCCAGCATTTATTGTTTGTAGACTTTTGGATAGCAGCCATTCTGACTGGTGTGAGATGGTACCTCATTGTGTTTTGATTTGCATTTCTCTGATAATGAGTGATGTTGAGCATCTTTTCATGTGTTTATTAGCCATCTGTGGTCTTCTTTGGAGAAATATCTATTTAGTTCTTTGGGCCATTTATTTTTCTGGAATTGAGCTGCATGAGCTGCTTGTATATTTTTGAGATTAATTCTTTGTCAGTTGCTTCATTTGCTATTACTTTGTTCCATTCTGAGAGCTGTTCTTTTCACCTTGCGTATAGTTTCCTTCATTGTGCAAAAGCTTTTAAGTTTAATTAGGTCCCATTTGTTTATTTTTGCTTTTATTTCCATTATTCTGGGAGGTGGGTCATAGAGGATCCTGCTGTGATTTATGTCAGAGAGTGTTTTGCCTATGTTCTCCTCTAGGAGTTTTATACTTGGTCTTATATTTAGATCTTTAATCCATTTTGAGTTTATTTTTGTGTTTGGTATTAGAAAGTGTTCTAGTTTCATTCTTTTACAAGTAGTTGACCAGTTTTCCCAGCACCAAGAGATTGTCTTTTCTCCATTGTATATTCTTGCCTCCTTTGTCAAAGATAAGGTACCCATAGCTGCATGGATTTATCTCTGAGCTTTCTATTTTGTTCCATTGATCTATATTTCTGTCTTTGTGCTAGTACCATAGTGTCTTGATGACTGTAGCTTTGTAGTGTAGTGTGAAGTTGGGTTGATTCCTCCAGTTCCATTCTTCTTTCTCAAGATTGCTTTGGTTATTTGAGGTATTTTGTATTTCCATACAAATTGTGAAATTATTTGTTCTAGTTCTGTGAAAAATACCATTGGTAGGGATTGCATTGAATCTATAGATTGCTTTGGCTGATATACTCATTTTCACTATATTGATTCTTTTAATCCATGAACATGGTATATTTCTCCATCTATTTATGTAATCTTTGATTTCTTTCATCAGTATTTTATAAATTTCTATATATAGGTATTTTGTTTCTTTAGGTAGGTTTATTCCAAAGTATTTTATTCTTTTCATCACAATGGTGAATGGGATTGTTTCTACTCTTTCTGTTTTCTCATTGTTAGTGTATAGGAATGAAAGGAATTTCTGTATGTTAATTTTATATCCTGCAACTTTACTATATTCATTGATTAGCTCTAGTAATTTTCTGGTGGTGTCTTTAGGGTTTTCTATGTAGAGGATCATGTCATCTGCAAACAGTGAGAGTTTTACTTCATTTTTTCTAATCTGGATTCCTTTTATTTCTTTTTCTTCAATGATTGCTGTGGCCAAAACTTCCAAAACTATGTTGAATAGTAGTGGTGAGAGTGGGCACCCGTGTCTTGTTCTTGACTTTAGGGGAAATGCTTTCAATTTTTCACCATTGAGGATAATGTTTGCTGTGGGTTTATTATATATAGCTTTTATTATGTTGAGGTATGTTCCTTCTTTGCCTGCTTTCTGGAGGGTTTTTTTTAAAACCATAAATGAGTGTTGAATTTTGTCAAAGGCTTTCTCTGCATCTATTGAGATAATCATATGGTTTTTACCTTTCAGTTTGTTAATGTGGTGTATCACATTGATTGATTAGCAATTATTGAAGAATCCTTGCATCCCTGGGATAAAGCCCACTTGGTCATGATGTGTGGTCTTTTTAATATGTTGTTGGATTCTGTTTGCTAGAATTTTGTTGACGGTTTTTGCATCAGTGTTCATCAGTGATATTGGGCTGTAGTTTTCTTTTTTTGTGGCATCTTTATCTGGTTTTGGTATTAGGGTGGTGGTCACCTCATAGAATGAGTTTGGTAGTTTATCTTCCTCTTCAATTTTCTGGAAGAGTTTGAGTAGGATAGGTGTTAGCTATTCTCTAAACTTTTGGTAGAATTCACCTGTGAAGCCATCTGTTCCTGGGCTTTTGTTTGTTGGAAGATTTTTGATTACAGTTTTGATTTCTGTGCTTGTGATGATGACTGTGACTTTTGAGGCAGATAACATGCTTATGCTAAATACTAAATTAGGGTTTTTGGTAATAGGAAAGGGAACAGAAACTAGATCATGGTGTATATATTTTTATGCTGTTTTCTGAAGGATTGATATGATGCTAATATTTCTTCCTTGTAATGATGATGGAAATCAAGAAAATGTGTACTAGGCCCTGTTAAAGAATGGTGGTGTTCTTAATGTTAAAAAATGGTCAAGAATTAATTTCATTTGTTTCACAAGTGATGCACTTATTCTCAAACAAAAAGGCAACTAATGTTTTTCCTGGGCTTCCCTGGTGGCTCAGATGGTAAAGAATCTGCCTACAGTGTGAGAGAGCTGGGTTATATCCCTGAGTTGGGAAGATCCCCTGGAAGAGGGCGTGGCAACCCACTCCAGTATTCTTGCCTGGAGAATCCCCCAGTGGACAGAGGAGCCTGGTGGGCTGTGGTCCATGGGGTCGCAATGAGTCGGACACAACTGAGTGACTAGACACAGCACAGCACAATTCTTCCCCCTAGACCTACTGTATTAATAAGGAAAATGTTCTGCTGCAACTACTATCAGCCTGGCTAAGAGAGGCTTAAACAATAGGTGTTTATTACTTTATTTATCTTTTTGACTCAACTATATTCTTAGGGACCTCAGCCTTTCCTATCTTTGTCCCCTTAGTTGTTGGTATGTTGATTGGTTTCATGGTTGTGCTATAGCTGTTGAAGGTTCAGACATAACACCTGTGTTCAGGGATTGATGAAGATGCTATGAGAGTGTGTTGGGATGAGTTGTGGAGAATGTGTAAGTCTCATTAGAATAAGCAAAAGTTCCCAGAAGCCACTGTTTGTGTCCCAATGACTAAGTAGTGTCTGACTTTTTATGACCCCATGGACTGTACCCCACCAGGCTCCTCTGTCCATGGGCTTCTCCAGTCAAGAATACTGAAGTGAATTGCCATGCCCTCCGACAAGGAATCTTCCCTGACCCCAAACCCACATCTGTTATATCTCCTGCATTGGTAGCGGGTTCTTTACTACTAGTGCCACCTGGGAAGCCCTGACCAAAGGCTGAAACTGAGTCATATGGGCACTCCTAGCTTGAAGAGTAGCCTGGGAATATATTCAAACTTAACAAAGGAAGGCAGGTGGCAGAGGAATGGCAGTTGGGAATGGCTGTTGGTCTTATCTTCTACACCCACCCGTAAATGTGAGAAACACTTTTTTGAGAAAAATTGCTCCACTTTTTTTTTTGTTTGTCTAAATACACTAAAAAGACACAGATACTCTTAAAGGCCAAAGCCAAAAGGGGAAATAAACACAGCAAGATTCCACAAAGCACCTACTGACTTAGATACAAGTGGTAGCTACTTCAGAGACTATTGTCTGTGTTCATTTCCAGATTATACCAAAACACCATGTTTCCTATATTGTACAAGTGTTGTTAATAGTTATATACATTTGTAGAGGAAAGAGGCATTGAATCATCTTTGTGACTTCTGCAAAGCAATTAAATATTTTTGTGCAGAAATATTTCATATGAAACTGGGGCTGGGTGTGAAAAATGTTCATCTGTTTCCATTTTAATCCTCATTCTACAATAAAAATGTAAATCATAGAATTTTGGAGCAAGTAGGCAGGCCTTCACAGATTGTTTAGTTGAAAACCCTCATTTGTGATTTCTCATTTGTGAACCCTCAGCTGGGCGCCCTTGTGCCAGCCTCATCGAAGATGTCTATGTCTTACCAAGGACAACAGGACAGAGATGTCTGCTTTGTTATTGTTGCCCTCATGACTTCCCTGAGTTTCCTGGGAACCCTTCAATATAACAGCAGATGGAAACCTGCTGCTGCTGCTGCTAAGTCGCTTCAGTCGTGTCCGACTCTGTGCGACCCCATAGACAGCAGTCTGCCAGGCTCCCTAGTCCCTGGGATTCTCCAGGCAAGAAAACTGGAGTGGGTTGCCATTTTCTTCTCCAAAGCATGAAAGCGAAAAGTGAAAGTGAAGTCGCTCAGTTGTGTCCCACTGTTAGCTACCCCATGAACTACAGCCAACCAGGCTCCTCGGTCCATGGGATTTTCCAGGCAAGAGTACCGGAGTGGGTTGCCAGTGCCTTCTCCAGATGGAAACCTATGGAGTACCAAATATTTCTTTCTCTGCCATTGCGTCTTTGTATCTCTTTGAATTGTGATTTAGTCGTACCCAGGTGCAAGTCCTGATGCTGCTCTGAAATCACTCTTGAGGGGAGGAAACTTTCTGTGTTACCTCTAATCTGATTTACAGGAAATTGTAGATCCTGAAAATATTTGAGAGATTATCCAGTACACTTCCTTATTTTTTTGGATGAAAAAACAGTCCAAGGTTTGAGTAATATGTTCAGGGTCGCACATTGTTTAATATGAGATAAAAATTTGTTTCTGATTTCTAACCCAGTACTCTTCTCATAATACCATGTTATAGAGAGGACTGTATCATTTGAGGGCTTCCCTTGTGGCTCAGATGGTAAAGAATCTGCCTGCAATGAGGGAGACCTGGGTTTGATCCCATGGCTTGGGAAGATCCCCTGGAGGAGGGCATGGCAACCTACTCCAGTATTTTTGCCTGAAGAATCTCCATGGATAGAGGAGCCTGGTGGGCTATAGTCCATGGAGCCACTCAGACACAACTGAGTGACTAAGTTGAGCAGTACAGAGAAGCAAAGGCAAAACCAAACAAAATGAAAAGGGATCCTCAGATCTGAGACCAAGATGAAAACCTACGCTCTTGTATTTGAGCTGCCCTTTTAAAACAGCTTTATAGAAGTATAATTGACATACAACAAGCTGCACACATTTCTGGTGTACAGTTTGATAAGTTTTGACTTGCATGCACAACTATGCAATCATGCATAGATATGTATAATACAATGTGAAACCATAGCTTGAATCAAGATAGTGAGCATATCTATCACCCTCAAGAGTATCCTAACAGATGTTTGTAAATCTCTCTCTCTTTAAAATATTGTCTTTCATTTTTAATGACTACTCTTAAACTTTATCTTTTTTACCATTTTAAAATAAATCATTTCATCATGATGTACTTTGGTATAATTTTGTTCTCCTTTTTATTATTTAGAGTTCATTGAGTTTCTTGGTAGCTCGATCATTTTTCAAAATCAAACTTGGAGAAATTTCAGCTCAAGTTTTTCAAATATTTTTTTGTCCTCTTTGTAGTCCCTGTTTTTCAGGTACCCTAGAAACATATATTAAGGATGCTTGAATTTGTCCTTCAGTTCACTATGTTAGGAAGGACATCACATGACAAATGCTATGTTATTTTTAAAAATTCTTCTTTTTTGTTTTAGAATATTGGTATGTCTTCAAGACACTAATCATTTATTGTGCAATTTCTTTTCTTCCATTAAATGCATCAGTGTATTTTCATCTTATGCACTGTAGTTATAATCTTTAAAAATTCAGTTTGGGTTTCTAAAAGTATCTTCTGTGTCTCTATTTGACTTTTTAAGTTTGTGGATTACAGTTATAACTCTTTTAATGTCCTTGTTTACTAATGCTAACATTTGTATCAGTGCTGATAGATTTTTCTCTTCAGTGTAAATCATCAGTATAGTTTCCTGTCTTTTGTAAGTATGGTAATTTTTGATCGTATCCAGAAATTTTGAATTTTATTTTGTGTGTTCTGAGTATGCAGTGTATAATTTGTGGAGGTATACTGTCTAAAGAATCAGTGAAACCATCAAAGCTTAAATATCATTTACATGCAGAATTTAGTAACATTTGCATTCATCAAGAATATGTGTAATTTACACATGATGATGATAAGGAAGAATTAACATATTTTTTCAGCTTTTGCCATCAAACATAATGAACTCTAAAATGTACAAAACTGTGGATAATTACATTGTCAAAAATGTGGCTTGGAGTTAAAGTTTTGCATAGGAGTATCTTCTTATGGCGTAGCCACAATGACAAAAATATTCTTCAGTACTTAGATTATATGAATTTATATGTTTTCAGTTCAGTTCAGTCACTCAGTTGTGTCTGACTCTTTGTGACCACATGAACCGCAGCACCCCAGGCCTCCCTGTTCATCATCAACTCTCGGAGTTTACTCGAACTCATGTCCATCGAGTCGGTGATGCCATCCAACCATCTCATTCTCTGTTGTCCCCTTCTCCTCCTGCCCTCAATCTTTCCCAGATCAGAGTCTTTTCAAATGAGTCAGCTCTTCGCATGAGGTGGCCAAAATATTGGAGTTTCAGCTTCAACATTAGTCCTTCCAGTGAACACTCAGGACTGATCTCCTTTCAGATGAACTGATTGGATCTCCTTGCAGTCCAAGGGACTCTCAAGAGTCTTCTCCAACACCACAGTTCAAAAGTATCAATTCTTCTGCGCTTAGCTTTCTTTATAGTCCAACTCTCACATCCGTACATGACTACTGGAAAAACCATAGCCTTGACTAGATGGACTTTTGTTGACAAAGTAATGTCTCTGCTTTTTAATATGCTGTCTAGTTTGGTCATAACCTTCCTTCCAACGAGTAAGTGTCTTTTAATTTCATGGCTGGAATCACCATCTTCAGTGATTTTGGAGCCCCCAAAAATAAAGTCTGACACTGTTTCCCCATCTATTTGCCATGAAGTGATGGAACCTGATGTGATGATCTTAGTTTTCTGAATGATGAGCTTTAAGTCAACTTTTTTACTCTCTTCTTTCACTTTCATCAAGAGGCTCTTTAGTTCCTCTTCACTTTCTGCCATAAGGGTGGTGTCATCTGCATATCTGAGGTTATTGGTATTTCTCCTGGCCATCTTGATTCCAGCTTGTGCTTACTCCAGCCCAGCGTTTCTCATGATGTACTCTGCATAAAAGTTAAATAAGCAAGGTGACAATATACAGCCTTGACGGACTCCTTTTCCCATTTGGAACCAGTCTGTTGTTCCCTGTCCAGTCCTAACTGTTGCTTCCTAACCTGCATACAGATTTCTCAAGAGGCAGATCAGGTGGTCTGGTATTCCCATCTCTTGAAGAATTTTCCACAGTTTCTTGTGATCCACACAGTCAAAGGCTTTGGCATAGTCAATAAGGCAAGAAATACATGTTTTTCTGGAACTCTCTTATTTTTTTGATGATCCAACAGATGTTGGCAATTTGATCTCTGCCTTTTCTAAAACCTTGCTCTGCTGTTTCTAAACCAGCTTGAATATCTGGAAGTTCATGTTCATGTATTGCTGAAGCCTGGCTTGGACAATTTTGAGCATTACTTTACTAGTGTGTGAGATGAGTGCAATTGTGCAATAGTTTGAGCATTCTTTGGCATTGCCTTTCTTTGTAATTGGAATGAAAACTGACCTTTTCCAGTCCTGTGGCCACTGCTGAGTTTTCCAAATTGGCTGGCATATGAATGCAGCACTTTCACAGCATCATCTTTTAGGATTTGAAATAGCTCAACTGGAATTCCATCAACTCCACTAGTTTTGTTCATAGTGATGCTTCCTAATACCCACTTGACTTCACATTCCAGGATGTCTGGCTCTAGCTGAGTGATCATACCATCATGATTATCTAGGTCATGAAGATCTGTTTTGTACAGTTCTTCTGTGTATTCTTGCCACCTCTTCTTAATATCTTCTGCGTCTGTTATGTCCATACCATTTCTGTCCTTTATTGAGCCCATCCTTGCATGAAATGTTCCCTTGGTATCTCTAATTTTCTTGAAGAGATCTCTAATCTTTCCTATTCTGTTATATGTGTATTTATTTATGTCTCACTAGTGGTAAAGAATCTGCCTGCCATTGCAAGAGACACAAGAGCCTATCCCTTCTGCAGATCTTCCTGATCCAGAAATCGAGCCCAGATCTCCTGCACTGCAGGCAGATTCTTTACCAGCTGAGCTACCAGGGAAGCCCCATATGATATATGTATATTTATTTATGTGGCACAAGTAGTAAAGAATCTGCCTGCCAATGTAGGAGATGCAAGAGACACAGATTTGATCCCTGGGTTGGAAAGATCCCCTGGAGTAGGAAATGGCAACCAACTCCAGTATACTTGACTGGAAAATTCCATGGATAAGAGAAGCCTGGTGGGCTATAGTCCATGGGGTTGCAAAGAGTCAGACTGTGACTGAGCACACACATAATATTTATTTTTCAAATAAGCATGTTGACATCACATTGTTCCTACAGTTTCTTTAGCTTTTTATTCCCTGCCAAAATGTTGTTGCTCAGGCACTAAGCTGTTCTGAACTCTGAAACCCCATAGACTGTTGCATGCCAGGCTTCACTGTCCTTCACTATCTCCCAGAGTTTGCTCAAACTCATATCCATTGTGTGATGATATCCGACCATCTCATCCTCTGCTGCCCACTTCTCTTTTGCCCTCAATCTTTCCCAGCATCAGGGTCTTTTCCAATTAATCTCATTGCATCAGGTGGCCAAAGTGTTGGAGTTTCAGCTTCAGCATCAGTCCTTCCAATGAATATCCAGGGTTAATTTCCTTTAGGATTGATTGACTGGTTTGATCTCTTTGCACTCCAAGGGACTCAAGAGTCTTCTCCCGCACCACAATTTGAAAGCATCAGTTCTTTGGCACTTAGCCTTCTTTATGGTCCATCTCTCACATCCATACATGACTACTGGAAAAACCATAGCTTTGACCATCTGGACTTCTGTTGGCAAAGTGATGTCTCTACTTTTAATGTGCTGTCTAGGTGTGTCGTGTGTAGAGTCATCTCTTGTGTTGTCTGAAGAGAGTGTTTGCTATGACCAGTGTGTTCTCTTGGCAAAATTCTGTTAGCTTTTCAGTTCAGTCACTGAGTCATGTCTGACTCTTTGTGACCCTATGCACTGCAGCACACCAGGCTTTCTTGTACATCACCATCTCCCAAAGCTTGCTCAAACTCAAGTCCATCAAGTCGGTGATGCCATCCAACCATCTCATCCTCTGTCATCCCCTTCTTCTCCTGCCTTCAATCTTTCACAGCATCAGGTCTTTTCCAGTGAGTCAGATCTTTGCATCAGGTGGCCAATACTTTGGCCTGTTATCTTTTGCCCTGCTTCATTTTGTACTCCAGGGCCAAACTTGCCTGTTACTCCTGGTATCTCTTGACTTCCTACTTTTGTATTCCAGTCCCCAGTAATGAAAAGGACACCTTTTTTTTTTTTTTTTTTGGTGTTAGTTCTAGATGGTCTGTAGATCTTCATAGAACTGTTCAACTTCAGTTTCTTCAGCATTAGTGATTGGGGCATAGACTTGGATTACGTGATATTGAATGGTTTGCTTTGGAAACGAACAGAGATTATCATGTTGTTTTTGAGACTGCACCCAAGTATTGCACTTTGGACTCTTCTGTTGAATAGGAGGGCTGCTCCATTTCTTCTAAGGGATTCTTGCCCACAATAGTAGATATAATGGTCATTTTAATTAAATTTGCTCATTCCGGTCCATTTTAGTTCACTGATTTCTAAAATGTTGATGTTCACTCTTACCATCTCTTGTTTGACCACTTGTAATTTACTCTGAATCATGGACCTCACCTTCCAGGTTCCTATGCAATACTGCTCTTTACAGCATTGAACTTTACTTTCAGCACCAGATCATCCACAACTGGGTTTTATTTCTGCTTTGGCTCAGCCTCTTCATTCTTTCTTGAGCTATTTCTCCATTATTCTGCAGTAGCACACTGAATACCTACCAACCTGGGGGTGATGTTCATCTTTCAGTGTCCTATCTTTTTGCCTTTTCATACTGTTCATGGGATTCTCAAGGCAGGAATGCTGAAGTAGTTTGCCATTCCCTTCTCCGAAGGAGTGAGCATCTTTTAATTTCATGGCTGCAGTCACCAAACACAGTAATTTTGGAGCCAATATAGTTATTGTTTAGTTGCTAACTTGTGTCCTACTCTTTGTGACCCCATGGACTGTAGCCTTCCAGGCCCCTCTGTCCATGGGATTTTCCAGGCAAGAATACTGGAGTGGATTGCCATTTCCTTTTCCAGGGGATCTTCGTGACCCAGGGATTGAACCTGGGTCTCCTACATTGGCAGGCAGATTCTCTACTGCTGAGCCACTAAGAAAGCCCTGCTAAGATGGCAGTCATTTACCAATGCTATATTGGCATCTTTCTTTGTCATGAGAATTTGTTGTTGCAGGAGGTCATTAAGAGGGTGTGACTCCGAAGCTAAATCTGGGCAATTGGAAGCTTCTTACCTCTTTCCTTGTCCTTGGAATGTACATCCTATCTATCATTCCCATGGATTCATGCATGCTAAGTCATTTCAGTCAGTCTGCCTCTTTGCAACCCTGTGGACTGAGGCCTTCCAGGCTCCTTTGTCCATGGGATTCTCCAGGCAAGAATACTGGAGTGAGTTGCTGTGTCCTCCTCCTTCCCGAACCAAGGATTGAACCTGGGTCTCTTATGTCTCTTGCATTGGTAAGCAGGTTCTTTACCACTAGCCATAGCCAGAGCTATTTCTAGGAGGTAGTCTTGAGAGGATAAGATATCCTGGAGACCATCCACTGAACCCAGTTAAGGCTGCTATACAAACTTTTAAGATTCTCCATACCTGGTGGGCAGGTATGGAGATTACTGTACTGCAGCTGCCCAAGATAAACCTTGTAAGTTCCCTTGCTTGTTAAAACTGCCAGCTGCCAATCTGGAATGGTCTGCCTCTTTCTTCGGGCTCTCCTTGTCTTTCATGTATGAAGGCCAGTTTATGCACCAGCATTTATAAAGTCTGTGTGGTAGTCCACTGTAGGTTTTCTCTTATGTATTTAAGGAGTCTTGTACTCCCAAACAAGCTGTGCCCTTAAAATGTTTTTTTTTTTAGCTCTTTTAAACAGATCTATAATGAACATCCTTATACATATGTCATTATATTCTTTTCCAATTTATTAGGCTAAATTCCCACAAGTTAGGGAATGAAGCCAAAGGATAGGATACACATTGCCAAATGTGCCTATGCATGCTCTTAGACAATGACAATTTAATCATAACTGTATCAGAAGAAAAATTGATAGCTCATAATTGTAATATTTGTGGCCTTCATTAATGAGGATGTTGCTTGCTTTACATGTTTATTATATTTTCATTCTTTTATGTGATGCCAGATCCTATGATCATTTAAAAATTGGAGTCATCATTCTTTTATATCGAAGACAGTTTCTATGTGTTATTTTATACTACCTTTCTTATATTTTCTGCTAGTTTTTCATTAGCATTAAATCAGTATTTTTCTTTGTGATTTCTGACTTTGTTATCATGACAGAAATATCTTTGCTATAAATCAAAAAATTTCAGAATGTTTATACATTTAATGGTTTTGTCATTGTAGCTTTATATTTGTTTTATTAAATCTGGAGTTTAAAAAATATGATATGTAAATTTGCTTATTTATTTTTGATTAGTGTCCGGCCAGTTTTCCTAGTATCATTTATTAACATATCATTTCTCCTCACTAATTTGAAATGATGTTTTGTCATTTAATATATTCTCAACTAGGTTTTATAGTAAATATGTTTTTAAGTATAACCACATACTTCGTAATATATTTTATCAGCATTTCTTCTCAGACTTTCTTCTACCTGAGATTGTCTCCTTTCCAGTGAAGTGCATCTTTTATTAGAGTTTTAAAAAAACTGTCAGTCTTTGAAGATAATCTACATGTTTTGTTATATGAAGAACTTTGTTTCAGAGAGTTCCACTGGTTTTATTTTTTCAGATAATTCATGCTAGTATAAATACCACAACTGATTTTTATATGTTGATATTGTATTCTGGGACTCTACCAAATTCATTTATTAGTTCTAATAGTTTTTTGGTGGACTCTAGGGTTCTGACAACAGAGATTATTTTACTTCTTCCTTTCTTATTTGGATGCCTTTCATTTATTTTATTTCTTGGTTACTCTGGCTAGAACATCCAATATTATGTTGAATAGCATTGGTGAGAGTAGGCACCCTGGTCTTATTTCTGACCTTAGAGGAAAAGTTTTCAACCTTTCACTGTTTAGTATGATACTACCTGTGGACTTGTCATATATCATATGTATTATGTTGAAGTACATCCTTCTGTACCCAATTTGTTGACAGTTTTTACCTTGAAAGGATGTTGAATTGCATTAAATGCTCTTTCTACATCTATTGAAGTGATCATTTGATTTTATCTTCCATTCTATTAATGTGATGTAGCACATTTATTACCCCACTCCAGTACTCTTGCCTGGAAAATCCCATGGACGGAGGAGCCTGGAAGGCTGAAGTCCATGGGGTCGCTGAGGGTCAGACACGACTGAGCGACTTCCCTTTCACTTTTCACTTTCACGCATTGGGAAGGAAATGGCAGCCCACTCCAGTGTTCTTGCCTGGAGAATCCCAGGGAAGGGGGAGCCTGGTGGGCTGCTGTCTATGGGGTCACACAGAGTTGGACACGACTGAAGCGACTTAGCAGCAGCAGCAGCAGCACATTTATTGATTTGTGGGTATTGAATTCTTATATCTCAAGGGTGAGTCCCATTGGATCATATTGTATGATCTTTTTAACGTGCTGTTGAATTCAGTTTGCTGTATTTTGTTGGGCATTTTAGTATCATTGGGGGTATTGGGCCTGTGGCTTTCTTTTCTTATAGTGTCCTTGTGTGTCCTTGCATTCAGGGTAGTAAAATGAATTTGAGTGTATCCCCCCCCCTTTATGTTTTTGAAAGAGTTTGAGAAGAATATTAGCACCTACTCTTCTTGAAATATTTGGTGATATTCTTCAGTGAAATGTTCTCATCCTAGGCCCTGTTATTGTTGTTGGCAGGCTTTTGATTACTGATTCATCCCCTTACTCATCTTTGATCTGTTCAGATTTCCTATTTCCTTGTGATTGAGTCTTTGCATGATTGAATAGGTTGTATGTTTCTAGGAAGTTTTCTATTTCTTCTAGGTTGTCCGGTTTATTGGCATATAATTGTCCACAGTAGTATCTTTGATTTTTTGGTGTTTTTCTAGTGTGCAATCTGAGCATTGGTTGCTGTAAACCCTGTCCTCTTTTCTGTCTCTGTCTGATCCCCAGTGGTTGGGTCGAGTAGGTTCCCCCAGTGATTCCTGTGTTGTAAGACCTGAGTGGTCCTCTTGAAGACTGTCCTGCAAAGTTGGGGAAGCCACATGTCCACCTTGGGATCTCTTTTAGCAACTGGAGAAAATGTAGGCCCTCCCAGTGCAATGCTGTGCCAGCCTGAGGGAGGAGCAATGTGTTTCAAGTGAAACCTCTCCTCTTTCCCTCCTAAAATGGTCTTGGTCTCCGTGGTCCAGGTTTCAGCCTTATCCCTAGTTTCTTGGGCTTCCCTCATAGCTCAGTTGGTAAATCATTGCCTGCAAGGCAGGAGACCCAGGTTCGATTCCTGGGTCAGGAAGATCCCCTGGAGAAGGAAATGGCAACCCACTCCAGTATTCTTGCCTGGAGAATCCCATGGACAGAGGAGCCTGACAGGCTACAGTCCATGGAGTCGCAAGAGTCAGACACGACTTAGTGACTAAATCACCACCACCATCACCCAGCTTTCTTGGATTTTCACAGTGGGGAAGTATCTATGGATAGATGCCAGCTGGTCTTCTTGTGTCAGTGACTGAGGTCAAGAACAACCTATGTCACCATCTTGATGTCATTAACCTGGTTTTCATTATTTTCATCTCTTTCCCTCTGAATTTTGCTTTAGATCATTTAAAAATATCTATTTTGTTGTCCACTAATTCTTTTTTTAGTTGTGTCTTGCCTTTTTTTTTTTAACCTCTCCTGTCTAGTACCAAACTTTGGTACTAGTCAAACTTTGGTACTAGATAAAACTTAATTGAAGTTTTAATTTCATTTATTTTAATATCTATTTCTAGAATTCTACTTAACTCCAATTCTGTATGTTTAATTACTCTTTCTGGGATCTTGTTTCTTGTATTTTCAAGCCTCTCTTTTATTTGTTTAAATTATATTCAATATGGTTGTTTTATTTTTGGTGCTGGAGAATACCATTTGCAGATCTGTTATATGTTTTTCACTCATATTGCCTTATTTTCCTTGTGTGTTTAGTAACTTTTCTTTCTGCTGTGATTTTTTCATTTTCTTTGGAATTTTATATCTGGGAAATAGATGAGCTCTGGATTGAAACTGAGTTCCTTTAGGCAGGATTAGCACTGGTTTCTGCCAATTGCTTAGTGGAACTACCAAACTGAGACTCTTGAGTTAAATTCTCTTCTTGAGGATTTTGTCCCCAAAGGTGGTATGAATTTGGACTATATATAAACTCATGTGAAAGCTAGTTTGTCATTAATTATCAGGGAATTTCTATATCCCCTCTAGTACTAGAATTAAAGCAGGCAGGATTTTCTACCCTTTTGTGAGTGGGGCTCATTTTGCTGAGACTGAGGTGTGCCAGCTTTATGGGTAGTTTTTTGTTTCAGTTCAGTTGCTCAGTTGTGTCCAACTCTTTGTGGCCCCAGGGACTGCAGCATGCCAGGCTTCCCTGTTCAACACCAGCTCCCAGAGCTTGCCTAAACTCATGTCCATCAAGTTGGTGATGCCATCCAACCACCTCATCCTTTGTTGTTTCCTTCTCCTCCTGCCTTCAATCGTTTGCAGCATCAGGGTCTTTTCTAATGAGTCAGCACTTCACATCAGGTGGCCAAAGTTTTGGAGCTTCAGTTTCAGCATCATTCCTTCCAATGAATATTCAGGACTGATTTCCTTTAGGATTGGCTGGTTTGACCTCCTTGTAGTCCAAGGGACTCTCAAGAGTCTTCTCCAACACCATAGTTCAAAAGCACCACAGTTCACAAAGTTTATTAGTTTACTTATTTTTAATAAGTTGTAAAACAGTGGAAACAGTGTCAGACTTTATTTTTTTGGGCTCCAAATTCATGGCAGATGGTGATTGCAGCCATGAAATTAAAAGATGCTTACTCCTTGGAAGGAAGTTATGACCAAGCTAGATAGTATATTGAAAAGCAGAGACATTACTTTGCCAACAAAGATCCATCTAGTCGAGGCTATGGTTTTTCCAGTAGTCATGGATGGATGTGAGAGTTGGACTGTGAAGAAGGCTGAGTGCCGAAGAATTAATGCTTTTGAACTGTGTTGTTGGAGAAGGCTCTTGAAAGTCCCTTGGACTGCAAGGAGATCCACCAGTCCATTCTGAAGATCAACCCTGGGATTTCTTTGGAAGGAATAATGCTAAAGCTGAAACTCCAATACTTTGGCCACCTCTTGCAAAGAGTTGACTCATTGCAAAAGACTGATGCTGGGAGGGATTGGGGGCAGGAGGAGAAGGGGACAACAGAGGATGAGATGGCTGGTTGGCATCACCAACTTGATGGACAAGAGTTTGAGTGAACTCTGGGAGTTGGTGATGGACAGGGAGGCCTGCGTGCTGCAATTCATGGGGTCGCAAGGTGTTGGACATGACTGAGGGACTGAAATGAACTGAATTGAACTGAATAGTAAATGATTGCCATGACAATAGGTTTTCCATATATTCCATTCCATAACAGAATAAGATCTTGTATCACAGCATGAATAGTATATCCTAGGAATGATCTTCTTTCAGCTGAGATTCATGTGACCATCAAAGCAGACACTTATGGTCCCTACAGTTCAGCAGAAACCTTAGGATAAAAGCAGCTTGGTGTGCTTATCTGCCTAACCTGTTTGCATTTTGGTGCTTTGTATCTTACTTGCTCAGTTTTATACTGAATTGCATTTAAAAAATATTTCATAATTTTATCCAGCATGATGCTGTTTCAGCCCCAAGAGGGCTGTTCATTCTCATTCACCATAATGCCATATATGGAAATTCTAGTAATCTTTATTTACTCTTTAATCTTTTTCCTCTGTATTTTTGGCATTCACTTTGATATAAGAAACTTCAGTGTAACTATAAAGTGAGATTTTTCCTGATGTTTAAATGTTAAATGGGATATTTGAAACTTGTGGAAATAATCTTTGTTTATGAACCATGATAATATTTTTTAAAAATAGATGCATTTCCCGCCCTCTTGGTAAACTTTATACAACATTGACTTCTAAATATTCATTTATTTTCATTTTTATTTTCCATTTCTTTCTTTTTTAGTATTAACACATGATTTGTAACAAATGGAGAGCCATCCATTCTCCACTAGATCAATCCTCGTTGAACTTTTGTTTCCCCGCCACACAATCATACTTTACTGTTAGTGATATTTATTATTTAGCCAGGAGCATTAAAATCATCAGTTCCCTTCAAAAGACCTCATTTAATCAACTGCATTAGTAACCTACTTAATGCAATCATAGGGCTAATTGGGTGTAAAAGAAAAAATCCATACATTATGCTGGTTAAACTGTTAAAATCTGCAGGGTTTGATGGGAAAACACAACTGTAAAATCTTTGTTATATACTTTTTCAGTTTTCTTCCTCAGTAGGAGAGAATCTGTATTATAGCACTCTTGCCTGGAAAATCCCATGGACGGAGGAGCCTGGTGGGCTGCAGTCCATGGGGTCGCTAAGAGTCGGACACGACTGAGCGACTTCCCTTTCAGTTTTCACTTTCATGCATTGGAGAAGGAAATGGCAACCCACTCCAGTGTTCTTACCTGGAGAATCCCAGGGACGGGGGAGCCTGGTGGGCTGCCGTCTATGGGGTCACATGGAGTCGGACACGACTGAAGCGACTTAGCAGCAGCAGTATGTACTTAATGGTACCTATAAGTGTACAAAATTGTGTTTATAGTATTTTTATTCATTTTTCTTTTCATGGCATGTGTGTGTGTTAGTTGCTCAGTCATATCTGACTCTTTGTGATCCCTTGGACTGTAGCCCTCCAGGCTTCTCTATTCATGTGATTCTCCAGGCAAAAATACTGGAGTAGGTTGCCAGTTCCTTCTCTAGGGAATCTTCCTGATCCAGGGCTTGAAACAGGTCTCCCACACTGCAGGCAGATTCTTTACCACCTGAGCCACAGTATACTTTTGGATAAAGAAATATCTGCATTTAAAAACGTCTTCAAGATAGTATAAGATAGGAGATTAGAAAGACAATAAGCTGACGAGATTTTTTTTTCTCAGGAAAGATTTTTCAAGTCACACTGAAAGAAGATATATTTGATCCTTTTCGCCAAACTATCAGGTTATTTTAAGATTAAGTTAGCTAATGTTTCATAGGAGTACATCTTTCTTAGGTGATCAAAATCATTATTATATCACTAAGCACATTACTATAAAGTGAGGAGCATTTAATAGCTTGGCTATCTTTTTTTTTTAATTTTCTTTTTTTATTTTAATTAATTTTTATTTTTTAGTTTGTTTTGCTTTACAATACTGTATTCGTTTTGCTATACATTGACATGAATCAGCCATGTACAGTACAGTACAGTACAAGTCACTCATTCGTGTCCGACTCTTTGTGACCCCATGGACTGCAACCCACCAGCTCCCCCGTCCCTGGGATTCTCCAGGCAAGAACACTGGAGTGGGTTGCCATTTCCTTTTCCAATGCATGAAAGTGAAAACTGAAAGTCAAGTCGCTCAGTCGTATTTGACTCTTAGCGACCCCATGGACTGCAGCCCACCAGGCTCCTCTGTCCATAGGATTTTCCAGGCAAGAGTACTGGAGTGGGGTACCATAGCTAAATATATGAATGATTGGACTTTGGAGGGAATGGATTTCCTGTAGTCATTCTTTTGACTCACTCTTGCCGTTGTCTCAGAATAATCCCTAAAGAAAACTAAATCTAGAGAAATCCTTTATCATTTTTGATGTGGATTTTCTGGCCAGAATAGGGTTTCAGACTCAGATTTGTGCCTATTGGAAAAGCTGGCATTTGACTCTATGATGATACTCTGATTTGACTTTCTCAACATGTAAAACTAAAACCACATGCCAATTCTTCAATTAACTTGGTGAAAAAGGAGCTGTGGTGTCATATTATTAAGGCCCTTTACAGTTAAGTTTTGTAAGTTTGTTTTATGTATGAATCTTAGTTCTTGCTTTGACTTTTTTTTTTTAAACTGGCACTTTGATTCTATATTTATTTGTCATGCATGGAACAGTGACTATTCCATGTGATACATGAAGAAGTAAGAATTAGACTCCTCTTACTCATATTTTAGAACTAATGGACAAGAAGGTGGTTGAAATTAAAACCAAGGTAAAGATGCTGTCTAGAAATGTAGGCGAGTGTTTTTCATTAACCTGTTATAATTAAAGCACTAAGGAACCAGCACTCTTTCCCCACCTATGAACACCTTTCCCCAAAGACAGGGCTAGGAATTTCCTAGGTGTTTATGTTTCTTTTTTTTTTTTTTAATTAATTTTTATTTTTTTAGTTTGTTTTGCTTTACAATACTGTATTCATTTTGCTATACATTGACATGAATCAGCCACGAGTATACATGAACTCCCAATCCCGACCCCCACCTCCCCGGTGTTTATGTTTCTTTGTTCTCCTATTCACAAATATTTACTGTGTTTGGGGCTTGGAATCAGTACTCCTGCAGCTGTATTCTCACTTCTGGGGAGGCACAGACATTGTGAGCACAGTGTCTGGCATTGGGTGGAAACTCCATAAATATTAGTTTTTGTGATTGTTATTATTCAAGCAGTCCCACATTGTACACAGCCCAACAATGTCAGCTACATTCTGATTCCACCCTGGAGAACTAGACAGAAGGTAACCATATTTCAAGAAGAAAATGTGGGAACTAAATTGTATTTATTTCAAATTATTTCAAAGAGAAACCTTGCACCAGGAAGAGCAGCTACCCACATTCGCTGGGTCAGCGAACAACTTCAGGGGAAGTCTGGTAAAACTGGAGGCTCCTTGGGGGCCAGTCCACAGCAGGAAGTGTAGTGAGATCTTTGTGGGCAGTATCATCTAGCCCTCCTCGTGTCTGCTCAGCTGCCCAGGGCCCCTCGTCCATTCATTGCAGGCAGCAGCAGTGCCCTGGCTCGATCTTTCCCTGCTCCATGCTGCCTACTCCTTTTAGTTGCCCACACTTCATCCAGGTAGTTTAAATATGCTGTAGTGTATTTGTTTTGTTATTACTCATTTGTCTTTTAGAAGGCACTCTTACTTCTTTTGGGAGATCTTTTCTATCTTGACTGCAAATAGGAATTCCAAGACCTAATTCAGTAATGCTGATGCCTTAATTTATGAGCCTCCCACTTTAATAGGAGCATTTGGATTCTCTATGGGGCTACCATTTTAATGTTAATATTTTAATTCTGAGAAATAAAATTCTGAGAGTCTGCCTTGAAAAATCATACCAATGTGTTAAAACTTAAAGTGATAGTTTAGGCATGCTGTTCTTGGCTTATGGATTGATGTCACAGGAAAGGAGTGAGAAAGATTCTAGTCACTACTTTTTTACGTATATAGTGCCTTCTATGTAGCAAGGAGATCCAACCAATCCATTCTAAAGGAGATCAGTCCTGGGTGTTCTTTGGAAGGAATGATACTAAAGCTGAAACTCCATACTTTGGCCACTTCATGCGAAGAGTTGACTCATTGGAAAAGACTCTGATGCTGGGAGAGATTGGGGGCAGGAGGAGAAAGGGATGACAGAAGTTGAGATGGCTGGATGGCATCACTGACTCGATGGACATGAGTTTGGGTGAACTCCGAGAGTTGGTGATGGACAGGGAGGCCTGGTGTGCTACAATTCATGGGGTCACAAAGAATTAGACATGACTGAGTGACTGAACTGAACTGATGTAGTGTTCCTCTACACAAGACTTTTCATTGTGAACTTAAGAATAATGTCATGTTCTGCTTTTTTCTTCTATTTGAAATAAAAAAATAAAAACAATTTAGCAGTAGGGAAGAAATTTTATTAATCTAATGACAACATATTTATTTAGAAGGCTCAAATTAAGGAAAACTCTATAGAGTATATACCAACCATCTTCTGTCAAAAAACAAAGTGAATTAAAATTATCATCATAGTTTTAGCACATTATCAGATATGTCACCTGTAGGGATTCCCATGTTGCAGTGGTGATATTGTCCAATAAAGTATGTCCTTTTTAATATGTTTTACATTAAGTAAAAACTTGCTTAAAAGAGAACATGCATGTAATCTCAGAATCTTTCTGTACAGTTTTAGATTTATCAAATTTTCATGTTATTCCACCTGTCTTTATTTTCAGTGTTAGATTCCCTGGTTCAATTTAATTCAAACATTGATTGCACATTTACTGTGTGTCAGTTATATCTTTCTCCTGCTTCTAAGCTCCATGGTGATTGTTGTATTTTGGTTTTCTGAATTTAAGATGTATCTCCTTGATGACATTTTAAGATCTTTAAGTTTGGGGAATTTTATATTATAGTGTCTAATGTTTATATACACAGTAGGCAGTCAATAAATATTAGCTAATTGGATTAAATGAGTTAGTCTATGAAACAGCACTTATAACAACTAGAACATGATAAGCAATGTTTGTGACTGGTTAGTAAAATATGAAATTATTAACTAAACAAAAATTATTCCTAAGGTTGTATATTTTGGGACATGTAATTAGGGTCTGACATGATGTTGGACACAGAGTGGACAATAAACATTTGGTAAATTATTCAGCTGAAGATTTCTGTAAGTCTATATAGTGGTAATTTCACTGAGAAATTAGATCTGTTAGGAGCCAAATAGACAGACGCAGTCACCTGCTGGATATATTTGGACCCAGAAAAAAGTACAGTGGGTATTAATCAGAAGGTGATAGGATAAAGGATAATTTATCCTTGGCTGAGCACATGTTGATAAGAGTAGGGGATATTGGAATGAATGAGAGATGGGGACTGAATTTCCCTCTTGGTAGGACAAGTGGATGGATGGGTGTAGAGTCAAGCACTGGGAGGTTGTCAGTTCTACCTGCTAATGTTCAATCTTAGATTCTATCCAGAAATGACTCTTAGTTGGCATTGGAGAGGTCAGTCAGTCAGTTTAGTTGCTCAGTCGTGTCTGATTCTTTGTGACCCCATAAACTACAGCATGCCAGGCCTCCCTGTCTATCGCCAACTCCCAAAATTTACTCAAACTCATGTCCATTGAGTTGGTGATGCCATCCAACCATCTCATCCTCTGTTGTCCCCTTCTCCTCCTGTCTTCAATCTTTCCCAGCATCAGGGTCTTTTCCAGTGAGTCAGTTCTTCACATCAGGTGGCCAAAGTAGTGGAGTTTCAGCTTCAGCATCAGTCCTTCCAATGAATATTCCAGACTGATTTCCTTTAGGAGAACTGGTTGGATCTCCTTGTAGACAAAGGAACTCTCAAGAGTCTTCTCCAACACTGCAGTTCAAAAGCATCAAGTCTTCAGTGCTCAGCTTTCTTTATAGAAACAAACTCAATCACATCCATACATGACTATTGGGAAGGTGGGGGTAAAGATTCTAATGCAGAGCAGAGCAGGACCAGATGCCTGAGGACACCCCAAAATATGGTCTCAGTTGTAATGACAGAGTCAAATCTGGTTGGAGTAATTCTAGTTGGTGTCTACTGGGGAAGCTGGTCCCTTTTACTCACACATTATCTTCTTTTGGAAGAGCTCAGTTATTACTGTTTATCATAAGTTCATGTGTCCTGAAGCCTGAAGGCATCAACTGATAGACACCTCAAATTGAATCAAAATTTCATATTCAGAGCAGTTGGTCACCAGCAAAAAACAGAATCTGATACAAATTTTAATGTCTAAAAAAATTCTTCGCCATTTCCATGGTGTCAATAGATGTGGGTATATCAAAAGCTGATGAAATTCTCTGTCTCTTTCACACACACAAGCATGCAAATCCAGCAAATTTAATTTTTTTTTAACTTCTTTTTTGTTGGAGCTTCAGCTGCAGTATGTTTTTCTTTGAAATTGAATGCACTGCTTTTTTTTTTTTTAACCTAAACTAAAATTAAAATTTCCTTTTATATTTTTAACTGGTTATGTGCCTCAGTTTGTGAGAAGACATTTGCATTAATATCCTGTATTACCAAGTCTTTGTACTTCTATCCTGGCTTCCAGCAATAAATACAGTCTTCACTAGGTTCTTTGAAAACTCAGATGCTCAGTCCCATATTAAAAATCCACACACCTATGGACAGCTTATCCTCGACAAAGGAGGCAAGAATATACAGTGGATTACGGGGATAATCCAGAGAGAGGGTGTGGGGCGGGAGCAGGGAGGTGGGGGTCGGGATTGGGAGTTCATGTACACTCGTGGCTGATCCATGTCGATGTGTAGCAAAACGAATACAGTATTGTAAAGCAAAACAAACCAAAAAAATAAAAATTAATTAAAAAAAAATAAAGACAATCTTTTTAACAAGTGGCGCTGGGAAAACTGGTCAACCACTTGTAAAAGAATGAAATTAGATCACTTTCTAACACCATACACAAAAATAAACTCAAAATGGATTAAAGATCTAAACGTAAGACAAGAAACTATAAAACTCCTAGAGGAGAACATAGGCAAAACACTCTCTGACATAAATCAC
>SJXQ01010624.1:57537-70150 GCA_006408695.1 Aepyceros melampus
AGGTTTGATGCAGGATGCAGGATGCTTGGGACTGATGCACGGGGATAATGCAGAGACAGGGTGTGGGGCGGGAGGGGGGAGGTGGGGGTCGGGATTGGGAGTTCATGTACACTCGTGGCTGATCCATGTCTATGTGTAGCAAAACGAATACAGTATTGTGCAAAACAAACTAAAAAAATAAAAATTAATTAAAAAAAACTGTCCTACTGTAGAGAGAACAAGATGGCAAAGGAGTAGGTGGACGAGGAATACATCTCTCTCCACGGATACATCAGGAATACACCTTCACATACAGAAGTGCATGAAGAACACCAGCTGAGAGTGGACAGGAGTACCTGACCAGAGGAAAAGAATATATGGAACCACACAAAATTTGGTAGGATTAAGGGACTATGGGGAAAAACAGGGGTGTTAGTAGGACTGGACCTGCCCTCGGTGGGTGGGGGAACTGAAGCAGGGGTCCAATCCCCACATTGGGGCAACTGGCTGAGTCAGAGGAGAAACATTTAATGCTAAGAGTGAAACAGCTGATGTGTGGCAGCCTAAATGGAATGAGAATCAGATAGTACTTGCTGCAGCCATACATACTCCAAACAGGGACACAGGTCTCTTGGAAGGTTTAGCAGATGGGAGCTGGAGTTTAGGGATTGTGGAGCAATCCCAGGGTGAGAGATGCTGTTCACTGTGGAGAGATGGATCCAGGGGAGGTGAGGGAGGAGATTGTGATGGGAAATGCCTGTGGAGGAAAAGCCGGGCAGTCATGGAAGCAAGGCGATACTGCTGAGTCACGTGTACGGGGTGGAGCCATCACCATAGCCTCTCTCTCTCTCCACACACCAGCATCAGAACTTGTGCGTTTTCTTTTGTGGAAACTCTTAATGACCTTTTATATATTCCATAGACATGGAGTCTGCCTAGTTGATCATGTGGATTTAATCCACAGTTTGTACAGCTGGTGGGAAGGTTTTGGGTCTTCTTCCTTCACCACACTGCCTCTGGGTTTCAATTATGGTTTTATTTCCACCTCTGCATTTGGTCATCCACTGGCACAAGTTCTGATAGCTGTGGACACTGGAGGCAAGAACAATGTCCACAATGTTTGGGTGAACTCTGGGACTTGGTGATGGACAGGGAGGCTTAGCATGCTGCGATTCATGGAGTCTCAAAGAGTCAGACATGACTGAGCGACTGAACTGGTGGTAGTTCTACTTTTAAGGAACCTCCATACTGTTTTCCATAATGCTTGAGCCAGTTTGTACCACCAATAGTACACAAGGGTTTTCTCCATATCCTCACCAACACTTGTTATTTCTTATCTTTTTGTAATAGCTATTCTGACATGTGTGAGGTGTATCTCATTGTGATTTTCAGTTGCATTCAGTTGCATGACTGAGCAACTGAACTGAACTGAACTGAAACCAGCTTTACAGCAAATGTTACAGGGACTAATATAGTGAAGAAAATCAAGAGAAAAAAAAAGATATACAAAATCAACCCCAAACAATTAAGAAAATGGCAATAGGAACATATATATCAATAATTACTTTAAATGTAAGTGGATTAAATGCACCAACCAAAAGACACAGACTGGCTGAATGGATGCAAAGACAAGACCCATAAATATGCTGTCTACAAGAAACCCACTTCAGACCTCAAGACACATATAGACTGAAAGTGAGAGGATGGAAAAATATATTCCATGCAAATGGAAAGCAAAAGAAAGCTGGAGTAGCAATCCTCAATTCAGACAAAATAGACCTTAAAATAAAAAAGATTACAAGAGATAAGGAAGGATACTACATAATGATCAAGGGATCAATCCAAGAGGAAGACATAATAATTTTAAATATCTATGCACTCAACATAGGAGCACCTCAATACTTAAGACAAACACTAACAGACATAAAAGGAGAAATGAACAGTAACATAATAATAGTAGGAGACTTTAACAACCCTCTCACACCAATAGACAGATCATCGAGACAGAAAATTAATAAGAAAACACAAGTCTTAATTGATGCATTAGATGAGATGGATCTCATTGATAGCTTCAGGAATTCCATCCAAATGCACAGGAATACACCTTCTCAAGTGCACATGGAACATTCTCCACAATAGACCATATCTTGTGTCACAAATCGAACCTCAGTAAATTTAAGTTGAAATTATATCAAGTATCTTCTCCAACCACGCCACTATGAAACTAGACATCAATTACAAGGAAAAAATTGTAAGAAACACAAACACATAGAGATTAAGCAACACATTTCTAAATAACCAAGAAGTTACTGAAGAAACCAAAAGGGAAATCAAAAAATTTCTAGAAACAAATGACAATGAAAACATGACAACACAAAACCTATGAGATACAGCAAAAGCAGTTCTAAGAGGGAAGTTTATAACAATACAATCCTACCTCAAGAAACAAGAAAAACACAGAATAGACAACCTAACTTTACACCTAAAACAACTGGAAAAAGAAGAGCCACAAAACCCCAAGATTAGTAGAAGGAAAGAATTCATAAAGATCTGAGCAGAAATAAATGAAAAAGAAACGAAAGCAACAGTAGTAAAGATTAATAAAGTGAAAAGCTGATTCTTTGAGAAGACAAACAAAATTGACAAGACTTAGCCAGACTCACCAGGAAAAAAAGAGAGAAGAATCAAATCAACAAACTTAGAAATGAAAAAGGAGAGGTGACAACAGACAATGCAGAAACACAAAGGATTATAAGAGAGTATTATAAACAACTACATGGCAATAAAATGGAACCTGGAAGAAATGGACAGAGACTTAGAAAAGTTTAGTCTTCCAAGACTGAATGACAAAGAAATAGAAATCATGAACACCCCAATCATAAGCACTGAAATTGAAGCTGTGATCAAAAATCTCCCAAAATACAAAAGCCCAGGACCAGATGGCTTCATAGGAGAATTCTATCAAACATTTTGAGAAGAGCTAATGCCTATTCTTCTAAAACACTTTCAAAAAATTGCAGAGCAAGGAACATTTCCAAACTCATTCTACAAGGCCATCATCACCCTGATACTAAAAGCAGACAAAGGCCACACACAAAAGAAAACTACAGGTCAATATCACTGATGAACATAGATTCAAAAATCCTCAAGCAAACTTTAGCAAACAGAATTCAGCAACACATCAAACAGTTCATACACCATGATCAAGTTGGGTTTATTCCAGGAATGCAAAGATTTTTCAATATATACAAATCAATCAATGTGATATAACCACCATATTAACAAATTGACAGATAAAACCCATATGATAATCTTAATAGATGCAGAAAAAGCCTTTGACAAATTTCAGCACCCATTTATGATTGCTGCTGCTACTGCTAAGTCACTTCAGTCATGTCCAACTCTGTGCAACCCCATAGATGGCAGCCCACCAGGCTCCCCCATCCCTGGGATTCTCCAAGCAAGAATACTGGAGTGGGTTGCCATTTCCTTCTCCAATGCATGAAAGTGAAAAGTGAAAGTGAAGTCGTTCAGTCATGTCCAACTCTTAGCGACCCCATGGACTTCAGCCTACCAGGCTCCTCCGTCCATAGGATTTTCCAGGCAAGAGTACTGGAGTGGGGTGCCATTGCTAAAACTCTTCAAAAAAAATGGGAATAGAAAGAACCTGCCTCAACATAGTAAAGGCTGTATATGATAAGTCCACAGCAAACGTTATTCTCAATGGTGAAGAACTGAAAGCATTGCCCCTAGATCAGGAAGAAGACAAGAGTGTCCACATCCACCACTGTTATTCAACATAGTTCTGGAAGTCCTAGCTATAGCAATCAGAGAAGAAAAAAATTGAAAGGAATCCAGATCAGAAAAGAAGAATAAAAGCTGTTACTGTTTGCAGTGGACATGGTCTTGTACATAGAAAACCCTAAAAATAGTATCAGAAAATTACTAGAGCTAATCTGGTTCCAAATAGGAAAAGGAGCACATCAAGGCTCTATATTGTCACCCTGCTTATTTAACTAATATGCAGAGTACATCATGAGAAATGCTGGACTGGAAGAAACACAAGCTGGAATCAAGATTGCCAGGAGAAATATCAATAACCTCAAATATGCAGATGACACACCCTTATGGCAGAAAGTGAAGAGGAACTAAAAAGCCTCTTGATGAAAGTGAAAGAGGAGAGTGAAAAAGTTGGCTTAAAGCTCAACATTCAGAAAACGAAGATCATGGCATCTGGTCCCATCATGGAAACAGTGTCAGACTTTATTTTTTTGGGCTCCAAAATCACTGCAGATGGTGACTGCAGCCATGAAATTAAAAGATGTTTATCCCTTAGAAGAAAATTTATGACTAACCTAGATAGCATATTCAAAAACAAAGACATTACTTTGCTGACTAAGGTCCGTCTAGTCAAGGCTATGGTTTTTCCAGTAGTCGTGTATGGATGTGAGAGTTGGACTGTGAAGAGGGCTGAGTGCTGAAGAATTGATACTTTTGAACTATGGTGTTGGAGAAGACTCTTGAGAGTCCTTTGGACTGCAAGGAGATCCAACTAGTCCATTCTGAAGGAGATCAACTCTGGGATTTCTTTGGAAGGAATGATGCTAAAGCTGAAACTCCAGTACTTTGGCCACCTCATGGGAAGAGTTGACTCATTGGAAAAGACTCTGATGCTGGGAGGGATTGGGGGCAGGAGGAGAAGGGGATGACAGAGGATGAGATGGCTGGATGGCATCACTGACTCGATGGACGTGAGTCTGAGTGAACTCCAGGAGTTGATGATGGGCAGGGAGGTCTGGTGTTCTGTGATTCATGGGTTCTCAAAGAGTTGGATACGACTGAGCGACTGAACTGAATCAGTGAATTTAGCAAAGTTGCAGGTTACAAAATCAATACACAGAAATCCCTTGCATTTTTATACACTAACAATGAAAAATCAGAAAGAGAAATTAAGGAATCAATCCCATTCAACACTGCACCCAAAACAATTAGTATCTAGGAATAAACTTACCTAAAGAGACAAAAGAACTGTACACATAAAATTAAAAGACACTAATGAAAGAAATCAAAGACGAAATAAACAGATGGAAAGATATTCCATGTTGATGTGTGGGAAGAATCAATAGTGTGAACATGGCTACACATCAAATACAATCTACAGATTCAATGTGATCCCTATCAAATTACCAATGGCATTTTTCACAGAACTAGAAGAAAAAATTTCACAATTCATATGGAAACACAAAAGACCCTAAATAGCCAAAGAATTTCTCATTCTTCTTAAGACAGAAAAATGGAGCTGGGGGATTCCAATCAATTTTCCTGACTTCAGATTATACTACAAAGCTACAGCCATCAAGAAAGTATGATACTGACACAAAAACAGAAATATAGACCAATGGAACAAGATAGAAAGCCCAGAAATAAACCCATGCACCTATGGGTACCTTATTTTTGACAAAAGAGTCAAGAATATACAATGGAGAAAGACAGTCTCTTCAGTAAACGGTGCCAGGAAAACTGGACAGCTACATGTAAAAGAGTGAAATTAGAACACTTCTTAACACCACACACAGGGATAAACTGAAAATTCATTAAAGACCTAAATGTAAGACAAGAAAATATAAAACTCTCAGAGGAAAACATAGGCAGAACACTCGATGACATAAAGCAAGATCCTCTATGACCCACCTACCAGGGTAATGGAAATAAAATCAAAAGTAAACAAGTGGGACCTGATTAAACTTAAAAGCTTTTGCACAGTTAAGGAACTATAATCAAGGTAAAAAGACAACCCTCAGAATGGGAGAAAATAATAGCAAATGAAACAACTGACAAAGGATTAATTTCCAAAATGCACAAGCAGCTTATACAACCCAATGCCAGAAAAGCAAACAACCCAGTCAAAAAGTGGGTAAAAGACCTAAACAGGCTTTTCTCCAAAGAATACATATAGATGGCTAACAAACACATGAAAAGATGCTCAACGTTGCTCATTATTAGAGAAATACAAATCAAAACCACAATGAGACATCACCTCACACCAGGCAGAATGTCTATCATCAAAATGTTGACAAACAGTAAATGCTGGAGGGAGTGTGCAGAAAAGGGAACGCTCTCTCACTGTTGGTGGGAATGTGAGTTGATACGGCCACTATGGAAGTTGTATGGAGATTCCTTAAAATACTAGGGATAAAGCCACCATATGACTCAACAATCCCACTCCTAGGCACATACCCTGAGGAAACTGAAATTGAAAAAGAGACATGTATCCCATTGTTCATTGCAGCACTATTTATAATAGGTAGAACATGGAAGCAACCTAGATGTCCATTGACAGATGAATGGATAAAGAAGTTGTGGTACATATACACAATGGAATATTACTCAGCCATAAAAAGGAACACATTTGAGTCAGTTCTGATGAGGTGGATGAAACTAGAGCCTATTATACAGAGTGAAGTGAGTCAGAAAGTGAAAGATAAATATCATATTCTAACATGTATATACGGAATCTAGAAAAATGGTACTGAAGAATTTATTTACAGGGCATCAGTGGAGAAACAGACATAGAGACTAGACTTATGGACATGGGGAGAAGGAAGGAGAGGGTGAGATACGTGGAAAGAGCTACATGGAAACATATTATCATATGTAAATAGATAGCCAATGGGAATGTTCTGTATGGGTCAGGAAACTCAAACAGCGGCTCTGTACCTAGAGGAATGGGATGGGGAGGGAGATGGGAGGGAGGTTCAAAAGGGAGGGGATATATATATATATACACCTATGGCTCATTCATGTTGAGGTTTGACAGAAAACAACAAAATTCTGTAAAGCAATTATCCGTCAATAAAAAAATTAATTGAAAGAAATCTGTCTTATTTTCAAGCCATCTTGCTTTGGAGTTCTGGCCTGTCTGTTGCTCTGTACATAGGCCTTTGCACACTCTGCTTTAGGTCACCATAAGATTCCTGACTGTCAGGGTTTTGTTTTGTTTTTTTAAACTTTGCGTGAGTTTGAACAGAAGCCTTTCTTGGAGTGTGTTGCCATGAGAAGGCTTAGGCCAGACCACAGCACTGACAAAACTATTGATGACTCAAAGACAGTGGAAGGGAAGTTTTTAACATGGAGTGTGATTCAAACTACTTCTAGATGTGGATTTTCTTAACATCCAAAGGCCTGGACCAGGGTGGTGGGTTCCTGATGGTATCCTCAAGGCTGGTGGCACTTTGGAGGTCAGATCCAGTTTCCAGAGAGATAAAGGACTTTTTCTATGTGTCACTTCTCAAACCTCATTTTTTTTTGCCCCAGGATCTGCTCTTTCTGAGAACATTTGGAAGCTAAAATATTTATTTCTTTAAAATAATCCTGCAGGCAGGTGATCAGTGACTTGATCAGTGACTCCCACCAGGGTAATTATATCATATTACAATAGTCCATGGAAGAGGAAATGGCAACCCACTCCAGTAGTCTTGTCTGGAGAATCCTATGGACAGAGGAGCTTGGTAGGCTCCAGTCCACAGCATTGCAAAGAGTCGAACACGACTGAAGTGACTTAGCATGCATACAGTAGTCCAGCATCAGCACACTTAGAGGTTTTTAGGTTTAAATAACATGGCATATCAAAAGAAGGTGGCAGTAGTCCTGTCCAGATGGAGCTGTGCTGAGTTCAGTTTAATTTGCTTTTCAAGCAGTTCAAAATCATGCCTACTGCCTTTCTGCTGTCTTGGGAGTCTCATATCCTTATCTACATAAGCAGTTCTCAGTACACCTGCCTTTTTCTATTCCTGAACCCACCCATTTCCATGGGGAAAAATGGTTTTATTTAAATCCATATATAGAGTAAAAGGAAATAGCAAAGCCCTAGAGACATAATCCTGACTAAGGCATTTTTACGGTAACCTGTATCACCAATAGTAATGATATTTACTCAGACTAAATGTCTATATTTGTGTTATTTTACCATTACCCCCAAGAATTATGCATGAGAATATTTGATTAACCAAGGGGCTC
Source organism: Aepyceros melampus (assembly GCA_006408695.1). Lineage (NCBI taxonomy): Eukaryota > Metazoa > Chordata > Mammalia > Artiodactyla > Bovidae > Aepyceros > Aepyceros melampus. The sequence goes on from SJXQ01010624.1 coordinate 65,533, forward strand.
ATCTGAACTTTTGTTGTTATTTGTTTAGTTGCTAAGTTGTTTCCGACTCTGTTATGATTCCGTGAACAGTAACTGGCCAGGCTCCTCTGTCCATGAGATTTTCCAGGCAAGAATACTGGAGTGTGTTGCTATTTCCTTCTCTAGAGGATCTTCCTGACCCAGGAGTCCTGACTCATGTCTCCTGTATTGGCAATGGATTCTTTATCACTAAACCACTAGGGAAATCCCAAATGAGATTTTTCCTGAAAAAAGGTAGAATGATCAAAAAGGTGAATTCAAGTCTTCTCTCAGTTCAGTTCAGTTCAGTCACTCAGTCGTGTCCGACTCTTTGTGACCCCATGAATTGCAGCACGCCAGGCCTCCCTGTCCATCACCAACTCCTGGAGTTCACCCAGACTCATGTCCATCGAGTCAGTGATGCCATCCAGCCATCTCATCCTCTGTCATCCCCTTCTCCTCCTGCCCCCAATCCCTCCCAGCATCAAAGTCTTTTCCAATGAGTCAACTCTTTGAGGTGGCCAAAGTACTGGAGTTTCAGCTTTAGCATCATTCCCTCCAAAGAAATCCCAGGGCTGATCTCCTTCAGAAAGGACTGGTTGGATCTCCTTGCAGTCCAAGGGACTCTCAAGAGTCTTCTCCAACACCACAGTTCAAAAGCATCAGTTCAGAGAGACCAAAATAACCTGCAGCTTCTTGACCAGCTATTGCATTTTCCGTACTTTTAAAATTAATTTATTTTTAATTGAAGGATAATGGCTTTACAGAATTGTGTTGTTTTCTCTCAAATGTCAACATGAATCAGCCATAGGTATACATATATCCCCTCCCTTTTTGCTTCTTTCTCCTCTCATGTTGTTGACTTTCCCTTCTGTGAACTTCCTGTACATTCCATGGGTTGTGTTAATGGTAACTAAACTAAGGGAGCAACTTGCTACAGCAGTTTTCTCTTCTTTTGGATCTTTTTATTATGGAATATTTCAAACATTCATCATCAAATAGTAAAATGTACCTTGTATCCATTAACCAGCTTAAAGAGTTGTCAGATTTCTCTCATCTTATCTAGTTTCCCCACATCTTGATTTTCTGGTAGCATATTTATAACAAATCCATGATGTCATATTATTTCATCCATAGATACACCAGAGTACTTATAATAAATCAGAACTATTATCTATACATGAACAAAGGTTTGACATTTTCTATTAAACAATACTTTGAAAAATTTCATATTAGTCTCCAAAGTGCCCTTTTACACTTTTTTTTTGTTTGAGTTAGGATCCACACAAGGTTCACACATTACATTTGTTTGCCATCTTACTGATATCTCTTGATTTCTAAACTGCTCTCCCCCCCACCACTTTTTCATGTTGTTTATTTCTTAAGGAAACCAGGATATTTTTCCTGTAAGGTTTTTCTTATTTTGAAGTTGGCTGATTGTTTCCTCATGTTGTCATTTAACATCATCCTCAGTCTTGTTTTTTATAGCCTAACTTGATCTAGAGGCTAAATTAGATTTAGATTCAATTATTTGGTCAAGAATAATTCATAGGTGGTGAAGCATACAATGACTAACTTTTCCACTTTTCATTGTAGTTTAAGGTTGGTTATTGGGTTCAGGTGATTTAAACCAGAGTGTGTATTTTAATGTTCACTGTCAACCTGTCACATAATGGTTTTAGCATCCTTTGGTAACTGAGGTCCAGATCCTTTATTCGTTCATATCAGGGTTTCCCTGATAGCTCAGTTGGTAAAGAATCTGCCTGCAATGCAGGAGACCCCGGTTTGATTCCTGGATCAGGAAGATCTGCTGGAGAAGGGATAGGCTACCCACTCGAGTATTCTTGGGCTTCCTTTGTGGCTCAGCTGGTAAAGAATCCGCCTGCAATGAGGGAGACCTGGTTTCGATCCCTGGGTTGGGAAGATCCGCTGGAGAAGGGAAAGGCTACCCACTCCAGTATTCTGGCCTGGAGAATCCATGGGGTTGTGAAGAGTTGGACACGACTGAGCTATTTCCACTTTTATCCTTTATTCATTAGGATTTACATAAAGAGAGATTTTAAAAATTCTATTATTTCTCTTGCATTATTAGCAGGGAACTTTTCTTCATCATCTCTTTGGTTTGTAAAAATATTCACTACTCCAGGAAGGCTTCCTGCACAGAACACTGGAGCCGAGCCTGTCAGCCTTCTGCTTTGTGATATCTCTATGTGGGAGGACTCCTTTTGCTGTGGGCTTATAAAGTGCTTCAATCTGTAGTTAAAGAAAAAAGTCATTGCTGTATTAATGAGTAAATGTGAATCTTAAACTCATATTCTGTATTGGTGCAAAAGGAGAATTAAGAATTTGTACCTTCAAATTAGACTGCTAATTTCATAAATTCCTTAGAAAATATTTTTGTTCCCCTCCGAAATGGAGCAATTAACAAGGAACTCTCTCTAAAACTAGTTAAGTTTTTATCCAGATTCTTTCCCAGTGCCCTGAACTGTGGTCTGGAGAAGACCGTTAAGAGTCCCTTGGACAGCAAGGAGATCAAGCCAGTCAATCCTAAATGAAATCAACCCTAAATATTCATTGCAATGAGTGATGATGAAGGTCCAATATTTTGGCCGCTTGATGACAAGAGACAACTCATCGGAAAAGATCCTGATGCTGGGAAAGATTGAGGACAGGAGGGGAAGGGGACAACAGAGAATGAGATGGTTGGATGGCATCACTGACTCAATGGACATGGGTTTGAGCAAACTCTGGCAGATAGTGAAGGACAGGGAAGCCAGGAATGCTGCAGTTCATAGGGTCACAAAGAGTTGAACAGGATTTAGCGACTAAGAAACAGACAACTCTGGGAAGCTGTAGCATGATTTTGTTACAATTCCAGATATCTTGACATTAACCTCTTTTCTTCACATTTTCCCCTTCAACTGGAAGTATGTTTAAAGACTTGCTGTATAGAGACGAAATCCTCTTTCCTATCCCTGAATCAATTTTATACAATTAGCCTCATGGTCAAATGGAGTTCCACCTCTTTATGCTCTCAGATTGTTTTAAAAATATGAACCCTAGGGATTTTAGTGCAAATGTCTATTGCCATGTTTGAATTAAATTTAAAAAATTCCAAGAATTTTGATTCTGTCTGTTTTTATATTTTTCTATGAATTTCTTTAGGTTAACACTTAGTATGAGTTGAAAAGGGTTGATGACTTTGCCATTGCTTGACCAATAATTATATATGTTGAAAACCTTTGAGCAAGGTAAATATCTTTTTTCCAGTTGCCTTTTCGCCAGAGTCTCCCCATCTGAGACAGCTGGAAAAGGCTTGAAAAAATGAATGTGACAGGAAGTGCCTTTAGCTCCCTGACACTCAGATATTCGGGAACTACTTGGTATTTATTGAAGTAGAATCAGTGGCAAGAATTAGCCAGTGCTGCCAACATATCCAGTGGGGTGAAGTGAAGTGAAGTCACTCAGTCGTGTCCAACTCTTTGTGACTCCATGAACTGTAGCCTACCGGGCTCCTCTGTCCATGGGATTTTGCAGGCAAGAGTACTGGAGTGGGTTGCCATTTCCTTCTCCAGAAGATCTTCCTGACTCAGGGCTCAAACCTGGGTCTCCTGCAGTGTAGGCGGATGCTTTACTGTCTGAGCCATAGTTCAGTTCAGTTCATTTCAGTCACTCAGTCATGTCTGACTCTTTGCGACCCCATGAATCGCAGCACCCCAGGCCTCCCTGTCCATCACCAACTCCCAGCGTTCACTCAGATTCATGTCCATCGAGTCAGTGATGCCATCCAGCCATCTCATCCTCTGTTGTCCCCTTCTCCTCTTGCCCTCAATCCCTCCCAGCATCAGAGTCTTTTCCAATGAGTCAACTCTTTGCATGAGGTGGCCAAAGTACTGGAGCTTCAGCTTTAGCATCATTCCTTCCAAAGAAATCCCAGGGCTGATCTCCTTCAGAATGAACTGGTTGGATCTCTTTGTAGTCCAAGGGACTCTCAAGAGTCTTCTCCAACACCACAGTTCAAAAGCATCAATTCTTCAGCGCTCAGCCTTCTTCACAGTCCAACTCTCACATCCATACATGACCACAGGAAAAACCATAGCCTTGACCAGACGGATCTTTGTTGGCAAAGTAATGTCTCTGCTTTTGAATATGCTATCTAGGTTGGTCATAACTTTTCTTCCAAGGAGTAAGCGTCTTTTAATTTCATGGCTGCAATCACCATCTGCAGTGATTTTGGAGCCCAGAAAAATAAAGTCTGACACTGTTTCCACTGTTTCCCCTTCTTTTCCCATGAAGTGATGGGACCAGAGGCCATGATCTTCGTTTTCTGAATGTTGAGGTTTAAGCCAACTTTTTCACTCTCCTCTTTCACTTTCATCAAGAGGCTCTTTAGTTTCTCTTCACTTTCTGCCATAACGGTGGTGTCATCTGCATATCTGAGGTTACTGATATTTCTCCCAGCAATCTTGATTCCAGCTTGTGTTTCTTCCAGTCCAGCGTTTCTCATGTTGTACTCTGCATATAAGTTAAATAAGCAGGGTGACAATATACAGCCTTGACGGACTCCTTTTCCTATTTGAAACCAGTCTGTTGTTCCATGTCCAGTTCTAACTGTTGCTTC
>SJXQ01010625.1:0-23004 GCA_006408695.1 Aepyceros melampus
GAGTATTTCATAAAACACTAAACAACATTTGTTCATGATAAAAATAGAAGACTAAAAGCAACTTTAACCAATAAAGATAAGCTACAAAAACCCCACAACAAAACATTATTCAACTGTGAGATGTTGAAATCTGTTCTTCTATTATCGACACTGAGTAAAGATGCCTATGATCATCACTTCTATACAACATAATTCTTGAGGTCCTAGCCAGTGCAATAATGTAAGAAAAGGAAAAAAAAAGGATAAAAATTGAAAAGGAACAAACAATCATTATTTAAGGATAGTATGATTGTGTATATGCAAACTACAAAAAGAATCTGTATAGATAAATTATTAGAATTAATATGCTTAATAATAATTTTAACACAATATTTGTAAGACCTATACTGGAAAATTATTAAAATTTGTGAGATAAACTAGAGGAAAAACTGGATAAATGGAAAGCTACTAACATGTTCATGAACTGAAAAACTCAAAACTAAAGATGCCAGTTTCCTCCAAATTCTCCTGCAGATTCAATACACCCCCAATCTACATCTCAGCAGTTGTATGTGTTTGTACATTTATGTGTATATTGATCAGTCAAAGAAAGGAGCAGAATAAGGTGAAAAGACGTACTTTAGCTGATAGGAAGACATTATAACGCCATGTTAATTTAGACAGTGAGCATTGGTACAATGCAAATAGACCAATCAGAGTAAATAGAGTCCTAAAACAGATCCATACATATAAGGATACTTGATTTATGGTAAAGGTGGTACTGTAGGCAAATGAGAAATGACTACTGTTTTAAATGGTTCTGGGAAACTGAATATCTTTTAAGAAAACTTTCATCTCTACTGAATCCTATATACAAAATCAATTCCAGATAAAATGTACTAAAAATAAACTGACAGCTTCTAGAAAACAACATTAAAAAACAATTTCATGATCTTTAGGGCACAAAACATTTTTAAAAACTGTACACAAAATGCTAACCATAAATATAAAAGATAAAATTGGATGATATCAAAATTAAGAACTTCTTTTAATCAAAAATAGAGTAAACACATGCTGTCAGTGGTAGAATATATTCTACCACAGGTGTTTCTATCTGGATAATTCACTGAGTTGTACACCTAGGCTTTTGCCCTTTTCTGTATGTGTATTATGTTTTAATGAAATGTTAAGAAGTTAAAGATAATATGCAAAAGAACATAAACAGAATATATAATTTCCTAACCAGAAATAGAGGAATAAGAATGAAGATAACCTAGGTAATCAGAGAAAAGGCAGAAAAATGGTAAAAGTCAATGAAAAAATAAATGATGTAAATAGACACAGAAGAAGATGATAGGATATAAATTCAAATGTCAGTAATCCTAGTAAATAAAAACAAACTGAACTTGCAGTTTAAAAGACTGATACTCTGGAACTGAGTGAAACAGAAAATCTAGTTTTGTTCTTTCTATTAATAAGAGGTGTGCTGAAACATACTAATACAGAAAAGCTATCAATAAGAGAAAAAAGCATGGTAGTAAAGTATCAAGAAATTTGTGGTAGCTACGATATTATCAGATGAAATAGATTTCAAGGTGTAAAGATCATTATGGATAGAGTCATTATATAATGATAAAAGGATTAACTCACCAGGAAGAGGTAACAATTGTGATCCTGTAAGAAAATATAGCTTCAATATATATAAAGCAAACCTTGACATACTTGTAATAGGACAAACTGAAAATTTCACCATCAGGAATAAAAAGATAAAAAATTAATGAGGATGTAGAAAAGTTGAATAGTACAATTAACAACTTTAATATAATGAACATGTATAGAACCCCAAAGCTATGACTATAAATACACATTCTTTTCAAGAACATGCAGAATACCCAGAAAACAGACAATTATTAGTTTACAAAGGAAAGCTCAACAAATGGCAAATATTCTACACCATATAGATCATGCTGCTTCAGCAAAATGCACTAAAATTAGAAATCAGTGAACAAAAAGCAAAAGCAAAAATGCAGGAAAGTGCTCCTTAAACATATACTTTAAAATAATTCATGAGTCACATAAAAATTATATTGGAAATTAGGAACTGGGTAACAGTGAAAATACTATTTATAAAAACTTGTGGGATGCAGTAACTTAGAGGAAACATATTTTTCATACATTTAGTAGAAAAGAACAATTGAAAATTAATGAACAAAGCATCCAACTCAAGGACTAAGAAAAAAGATTACATATAAGTAGAAGGGAGGAAACAATAATAGTGAGAGCTAAAAGTTAATGAAGGGAGAAACAAAGAAACAATAGAGAAAATGAACAAAACCAAAATTTGTGTCTTTGACATGAATAATAAAGTAGAGAAAGCTACTACAAAATAGAATAAGAAAAAAAGAAAGGAAATGATAAAAATAAATATTAAAGTTTAAAATATAAAAGTAAATGAAAAAGTACTATAAACAATTTTATGACAGTAAGTTTGAGATCTTAGATGAAGTAGATGATTTTTCAAGAAAAAAATGGATTTGAGAAGAAACCAAAAGCCTGGATAGATCTTAAGGACATTGAAAATGGCCCAGATGATTTTACAGGTATATTTAGCAAAACTTCTAAGAGACAGGTAATCTCTATTTTAAATCACACCAGAGAACATGAATAGAGAGAAGACTTCCTGAACTATTTTATGAGGCTACTATAATCTGGTTCCAAAGTAAGGTGAGAAAAGAAGAAAGGACTTTTTTGTAGCCTCATCTCACTTATAAACATGGATGTAAAAATCTTTAATAAAAGATCTGGAAATCAAACCAGATATATACAAATATAAGAAATTAAAGTAGGCATGAATGCTAGGATGGTTTAACTTTTGAAAATCTATTAAAATAATTCATCATTGAATTAATCCATTTCACTTTAATCTCATTTCATAATGGATTAAAGAAAAACTATCATCTTATATACAGAAATAGTATTATATAATATTATATATTTATAATATATTTCCTATTTATAATATAATCTCTTAGCACAATAGGACTAGATGGGAATTTACCGAATATGATAAAGGTGATTTACCAAAACCCTAAAATAAGCATCAAACTTAGTAATAAAATAACATAGTTCCCTTAAAGTCAGAAGTACCACAATTAACTACTGCCTCTAATTCAGTATGGTACTGGATACTCAGCTAGCACAATAAAGCAATCAAAATATAAAATGTTTAATGCCTGTAGTAAAGTGTTGTTGCTCAGTCGTGCCCAACTCCTTGTGACCCCAAGGACTGTAGCCCACCAGGCTTCTCTGTCCATTGGATTTTCTAGGCAAGGATACTGGAGTGGGTTGCTATTTCCTTCTCCAGTGCCTGTAGAGGAAGATACAAAACTGAATATACAGGAAGAGAGGATAGCAAAGTCACTGTAAATAGGATTAACAGAAAAAAAATCAGCAGCATGGCTATATATCAGGCACGGCCAACTATAAATAAAACATACAAATTTTTAAAAAAAGATCCCATTCATAATAATATCTTTCAAAAAAAACTTCAATGTCCTTTCATGCAAGAATTTAAAACCTTTTGAATTGAAGGACAAATACAAAGACTCAGTCAATGGAGAGACATACTATGCTCATGGCTCACAAACTTCAATATCATTAAGATGTTAATTTTCCTCTACTATTTGTGTAAATTCAATGTAATTACAGTCAATATTCCAATAACCTTTTTCATAGAGCTTGAAAACCTGACCTTAAAATCCATATGAAACAGAAAAGACTAAGAACATTTCAAAATATATTCACTGATACGTATATGTGTGTGTGTCCAACCTAAATGTACATCAATAGGAAAGTAGATATACAAATTTTGGTGTGTTCATATGATGCAAAAAAAAAAAAAAAATACAGAAGCTGAACACAGTAGAGGTACAAAATTGATAAACCTTAAAAACATAATGATAATGGAAGAAAGCAAGTTATACATATGAAATTTAAATATATGCTGACCAAGATATTTTTACAGATATATACTTATTGGCAAAGAACTTCCAGATGTTCAAGCTGGATTCAGAAAAGGCAGAGGAACCAGAAATCAAATTGCCAACATCTGTTGTATCCTAGGAAAAGCAAGAGAGTTCCAGAAAAACATCTACTTCTGCTTTATTGACTACACCAAAGCCTTTGACTGTGTGCTGCTGCTGCTAAGTCATTCAGTCGTGTCCGACTCTGCACGACTCCATAGAGGGCAGCCCCCTCCACCAGGCTCCCCTGTCCCTGGGATTCTCCAGGCAAGAACACTAGAGTGGGTTGCCATTGTGTGGATCACAACAAACTGTGGAAAATTCTTCAAGAGATGGGAATACCAGAACACCTGACCTGCCTCTTGAGAAATCTGTGTGCAGGTCAAGAAGCAACAGTTAGAACTGGACATGGAACAATGAACTGGTTCCAAATTGGGAAAGGAATACGCCAAGGCTGTATATTGTCACCCTGATTATTTAACTTATATGCAGAGTACATTATGTGAAATGCCAGGCTGGCTGAAGCACAAGCTGGAAACAAGATTGCTGGGAGAAATATCAATAACCTCAGATATGCAGATGACACCACCCTTATGGCTGATAGTGAAGAAGAACTAAAGAGCCTCTTAATGAAAGTGAAACACGAGAGTAAAAAAGCTGGCTTAAAACACAACATTCAGAAAACTAAGAACATGGCATCCGGTCCCATCACTGCATGGCAAATAGATGGGTAAACAATGGAAACAGTGTCAGACTTTATTTTCTTGGGCTCCAAAACCACTGCAGATGGTGACTGCAGTCATGAAATTAAAAGACGCTTGTTCCTTGGAAGAAAAGCTATGACCAACCTAGATAGCGTATTAAAAAGCAGAGACATCACTTTGCCAGCAAAAGTCCATCCAGTCAAAGCTATGGTTTTTCCAGTAGTCATGTATGGATGTGAGACCTGGACCATAAAGAAGGCTGAGCACTGAAGAATTAATGCTTTTAAACTGTGGTGCTGGAGAGGACTCTTGACAGTCCCTTGGACTGCAAGGAGATCCAACCAGTCCATCCTAGAGGAAATCAGTCTTGAATATTCACTGGAAGGACTGATGCTGAAGCTCCAATATTTTGGCCACTTGATGCGAAGAACTGACTGATTTGGAAAGACCCTGATCCTGGGAAAGATTGAAGGCAGGAGGAGAAGGGGACAACAGAGGATGAGATGTTGGATGGTATCACCAACTCAATGGACATGAGTTTGAGTAAACTCCGGGAGTTGGCGATGGACAGGGAGGCCTGGTATACTGCAGTCCATGGGGTCACAAAGAGCCGGATACAACTGAGTGACTGAGCTGAACTGAAAATGTTATCAACAATAAAAAAAATAAATGATTGTCTTTAGGGATGGTGGCTCAGAGGGTAAAGTATCTGCCTGCAATGCCGGAGACCTGGGTTTGATCCCCGGGTGGGGAAGATCCCCTGGAGAAGGAAATGGCAACCCATTCCAGAACTCTTGCCTGGAAAACCCCATGGACAGAGAAGCTTGGTAGGCTATAGTCCATGGGGTTGCAAAGAGTCGGACATGACTGAGTGACTTCACTTTCACTACTTACTTTCTGTTGAACAAATAAGTCGTTTTTCTTGTTGTCATTTAGGCACTCTGTCATGTCCGACTCTTTTGCAACCCCATGGACTGCAGCCCACCAGACTCCTCTGTCTGTGGGATTTCCCAGGCAAGAATACTGTCATGGGTTGCCATTTCCTTATCCAGGAGATCTTTCCAACACAGGGATTGAACCTGTGTTTCCTGCATTGGCAGGCAGATTCTTTACCACTGAGCCACCAGGGAAGTCCATGTAAATAAATGGAGATGTGGCTTAACTTCAGCGCTTAATCCCTCTCTCCAGAGACATAAGCCACAACTCTTAATCTGATTGACAGTTTCAGCCCCACAAGGATCCAGGTGAGAAGCAATATTCGCTTGATGAAGGAAATCCTCTAAGAAATAAATCACTATGCATGGAGAAGCAGGTTTCCAACATGAAGCATTCCTCACTTTGAACTACATCCACACTCTTGCAATTGAATCCATTTCCAAATGGAGTTTCTGGACTGATTCTAAGATGTTTTCAATCCCAATCTTTTATGATCAGCAGTGCTGTGGGTGTGGGGGAAGGACTAACAGAAAACAGATGCTGGCGATTGTATAACTTATAAACATGATAGAAATGATATTTGTTCTAATATTTTGTCTTATGAATAGTTCTTTGTGCAATATTTTCTATCTGGTTGAAAATACATTAACATTACAGACTACAAAATATGACAAAAGAATGCTAAAACATAAACAGTCTTCTGTGCCAATGTATTGGAAAAGAACATGAAAAATATAGGCAGACACTTTAAAGTTCTACTGAGACATTTCATTTTTAATAAGTTTCTTTATGCATGTCAACAATGAACAAAACTTGTATAAATTGAACTAGGATACAGCTGGAACACCTCTTTGTTGCATGCTGACAAAGAACTATTTGATTAAACAGAAATCCTTCACAGTCTACCTCAGAACTGTTTCTCTCAGATTTACTTTGTAGACACAAATTCTAGTAAATTCTGTTATTCTTGGCACTTTGGCTGTGCTCAATGTTAAACAATAATAATATTGGACACTCTGGGATATTAAGAATTGCATGTGTTCTAAGTAGCTTCAGTCATGTCCAACTCTTTGCAACCCCATGGACTGCAGTCTGCCAGGCTCCTCTGTCCGTGGGCTTCTCCAGGCAGGAACACTGGAGTGGGTTGCCATCTCCTCCTCCAGGGAGTCTCCCCACCAGGGATCGAACCCACCTCTCTTTTGTCTACTGCACTGGCTGGTGGATTCTCTACCACTAGCACCACCTCGGAAGCCCTGGGTATCAGGTTCCAAAATATACTTGTAAGTAATATTTTCAATAATGTCATATGGTATTCTAAACAAGCAAAGGACACCTTTTATGTAAAAATTCATGAAAAATGAGGAAGTATTACATGTCTACTTGTTCAGCATCCAGTAGAATCAGTTCAAGATTAAAGGAAAGCAGACTGGGAGCATAAGGAAAATAAAGAATTCAAGATGAAAGGATCTGGATAGATAGAGACCTTCTCTTTGATAGACCTTAATACAAATTTTATTGCGGAAACTATGAAGATTTTCTCATTGTTTTTTTGTGATTGAATATAGGAAATAAGAATAAGGGAAAAAGTAAGTTGATTTGATAAGTGTGAGCATTTCCAAATCAAGCAGGTTAAGGATTGGAAAAGTTATTAGAGTGTATACCCGGTTGTTCACTAAAATCAAGCAATGAATCAACCAAAAATAGTAGCATCACCGACTCAATGGACATGACTTTGAGCAAACTCCAGAAGATAATGAAGGACGGGGAAGTCTGGTGCACTGTAGTCCATGCAGTTGCAAAGAGTCAGACACGACTTAGAGACTAAACAATAAGAATAAAGGGTGTACTTGGTATTGTTTTTCAGCTCCTTGAATTCTTCAGTGGTAGACATTCTACTTGAGAGTGGAATAACTGTTAACTTTGTAGCACACATGCTCAGGACGCATGCAGGTATACACAGACATGTATACATACATTTTGAGTCCTTGTTTCTCTGAAAAGCAGTTGGGAAAATATTAGTTGATAACATATCTATTAGTTGATAACACATTTATTGCACAGAGCTAAATTCAAAACTACTTCCATGTGCTCTTTATAGTACTTTGCTATGACAAAGATTTGGTTTTAATAAAACTTGGAGAGGGAAAAAAGGGAACCCTCTCGTACTGTTGGTGGGAAAGCAAATTGATACAGCCACTATGGAGAACAGTATGGAGATTCCTTTAAAAATTAGGAATAAAACTACCATATGATCCAGCATATACCTCTGGGAAACCATAATGTACCCAATGTTCACTGCAGCACTATGTACGATGGCTAGGTATGGAAGCAATCTAGATATCCATTGATAGATGAATGGATAAAGAAGTTGTTCCATATATACACATGGAATACTGCACAGCTATAAAAAGGAACACATTTGTGTCAGTCCTAATAAACTGGATGAAGCTAGAGTGAAATAAGTCAGAAAGAGAAAGATAAATAGTTCTAGAAAAACATCTATTTCTGCTTTCCTGACTATGCCAAAGCCTTTGACTGTGTGGATCACAATAAACTGTGGAAAATTCTGAAAGAGATGGGAATACCAGACCACCTGACTTGCCTCTTGAGAAATCTGTATGCAGGTCAGGAAGCAACAGTTAGAACTGGACATGGAACAACAGACTGGTTCCAAATAGGAAAAGGAGTGCGTCAAGGCTGTATATTGTCACCCTGCTTATTTAACTTCTATGCAGAGTACATCATGAGAAACACTGGACTGGAAGAAACACAAGCTGGAATGAAGATTGCCGGGAGAAATATCAATAACCTCAGATATGCAGATGACACCACCTTTATGGCAGAAAGTGAAGAGGAACTAAAAAGCCTCTTGATGAAAGTGGAAGAGGAACTAAAAAGCCTCTTGATGAAAGTGAAAGAGGAGAGTGGAAAAGTTGGCTTAAAGCTCAACATTCAGAAAACGAAGATCATGGCATCCGGTCCCATCACTTCATGGGAAATAGATGGGGAAAGAGTGGCAACAGTGTCAGACTTTGTTTTTTGGGCTCCAAAATCATGCAGATGGTGACTGCAGCCATGAAATTAAAAGACACTTACTCCTTGGAAGAAAAGTTTTGACCAACCTAGATAGCATATTGAAAAGCAGAGACATTACTTTGCCGACTAAGGTCCGTCTAGTCAAGGCTATGGTTTTTCCTGTGGTCATGTATGGATGTGAGATTTGCACTGTGAGGAAGGCTGAGTGGCGAAGAATTGATGCTTTTGAACTGTGGTGTTGGAGAAGACTCTTGAGAGTCCCTTGGACTGCAAGGAGATCCAACCAGTCCATTCTGAGGGAGATCAGCCCTGGGTGTTCTCTGGAAGGAATGTTCAGCTAAAGCTGAAACTCCAGTACTGTGGCCACCTCATGCCAAGAGTTGACTCATTGGAAAAGACCCTGATGCTGGGAGGGATTGGGGGCAGGAGGAGAAGGGGATGATCGAGGATGAGATGGCTGGATGGCATCACGGACTCGATGGACGTGAGTCTGAGAGAACTACGGGAGATGGTGATGGACAGGGAGGCCTGGCGTGCCGCGATTCATGGGGTCGCAAAGAGTCGGACACGACTGAGCGACTGAACTGAACGGAACGGAACTGAAATATTGTATACTAACGCATATATATGGAATCTAGAAAGATGGTCCTGATAATTCTATTTGTAGGACAGCAAAGAAGATGCAGACATAAAGAACAGACTTTTGGTCAGAGCTCAGGAGGGAGAGGGTGGGATGACTTGAGAGAGATTGAAACATACACAGTACCATATGTAAAATAGATAGCCAATGGGAATTTGCTGTATGATTCAGGGAACCCAGAGCCAGTGCTCTGTGATTACCTAGAGGGGTGGGAGAGAGGTTTAAGAGGAAGGGGACATGTGTATAATGTGGCTGATTCATGCTGATGTATGGCGGAAACCATCACAATATTGTAAAGTAATTATCTTACAATGAAAATTAAATTTAAAGAAGATTTGGTTTTACTGTGGGCTATATATCACATTTCTGTGTTTGAGGTGTAACAGTATATCTCTCATTTTCACAGAAAACCTATGACATAAGTAACACTTGTCCTTTAGCCCCAGCATCACAATGGGCTTCAATATATTTTAGTAACTTAACACTATCTTACATTTGAACAATTTGATTGAAGAGACCACAAGATGATACAACATGTCAGCTAGCTCTTTCTGTACACAGAAGCAGCAGTAACAACAGCAGGAACAACAACACACTCCAACCTATAAAACTCTTGAGATGAGTCTCAAATTCTTGGATAAAAACTAAATGTGAAAGAATATAGTGTTGAGGATCAAGAGTGGAATTGACTTTCAGCTTAATGCTTCCTGGATTATGTTTATCATGTGGCTTTGGATTTCCTTTATAAATTGGTGAAAAGTTCTTTGGCAAATCTGAAAAACCTGACAAGACAGAAAAATCATGCCTCACTTACAATTTTTGAATTCAACAAAAATACTCAACTGGCTATTTTTCAATATCTAGAATATTTCCTTTGGAATAGATCCTGTTTGCTTCTTGGCCAAATGAAATATTCTCTCATAACTCGAGACTGTATATTGCTTAGCTCAGTGATCAGTGGCTGGAAACACTGAGGTTGAGGTGAATCTACTCATTCTTGGCTACAGATGCAAAACTGTCTCAGTCCTTTGATTACAAACCCAACACACTTGTCTATCCAATAATATCCTCAGTTAGCAAAGAATGCTGAAATCTAGACACTTGTCACACAAATGCTTTTCACTTAACCGGACTAGGTAAAACCCTTAAGAAGAAAATATTAATGCTGGAAACTCCCAACGTATGATTCGTGATTTGCAGCAGGCTCTGTGCTCTAAACTGATTGTTCAGCTACAGAAAGTTTGTATTGGTCTATCCACAGCTCTGTGTTTAGATTCTCTTATCATCATTTCCACCTATTTGCAGTCTGTGATCTCCCAAAAGGGCAAGCCAAAGACATCACCATATCAAAAGTATCAAGGTATCAAACTTATGTTCTTGGCCTCAATAAAACAGTGCTCTCACTTATTGAACTATAAATAACACTACTGGAGCAGTTATTATTACATCCTGGCTCAGAGTGGCTACTTGAGACATTTATTTGTAAGTTAGAAAGCTGCTCTTTATGTATGAGTGGTAAGTTGCTTCAGTTGTGTCTGACTCTTTGCAACCTGACGGACCAGGCTCTTCTGTCCATAAGATTTCCCAGGCAAGTATACTGGAGTGGGTTGCCATGTCCTCTTCCAGGGGATTGTCCTAACCCAGGGATCAAATCCTCATCTCTTACGTCTCCTGCAGTGGGAGGCAGGTTCTTTACCACTAGTGCCACGTGGGAAGCCCCGTTCCTTATATATAAAGCTTAGCATTCCTTTTGGCATGATTGGACAGACTGTTAAAATTGTGCTAAGGAGAACTTTCTCTTCCTTCTGACTGATATTACATCTCTTCTTACTTCTTGAAAAAATATTGACATTACCTCTCTTCTCCCACAAATGAATTGCATTAGTCCCCTTGATGGACACCTAAAACTCTTGCTTGGGGTTTTTCAGAGGCGATAAGCCTCCCAAGTGAGCACGGAAAGGTCTATGTCCCCTGAAGCTCTATAGACGATGCACTGAGAGACCTTCAGACACATCCAAACCCTCAAACATATCTGGTAGCATACTTCAGTGGTAAAGCCAAAGCAGTTGGCTGAAAGGATATTTCATGCAGATGGGAAAATTTACTCAGAATGAACAAGAGCTTATACAGTCATTTTTACCCCATTCAACATTGTTGCTAAGGGCTCTTGGGATTTAGAAAATGAAGTCTAATGGGAGTTCACAAGAGAGACACTGCTAGCGGTCGTCAGGCAATCTCTGAAACCGACAGGCTCTCTCTGCATCCTTAATGTGGAAGGTGTGTTCAAGGCACTACAGAGGCACTGCTTTCTGTCAAAGACCTGGGGAAGGGCTGCATACATATTTACAAAGCTGCCATCATTGCCCAGCAGACCATGCACCTACGGTTTATTTTTACCCCTGTAAATAAATATGACAAGGAGAGACAAAATGTAAAGAATCCAGATCAACAAAATCCTCTGCACGACGAAGACAAAGGCATATAAATGTCCTTATATATCATTTGAATGCACAACTTAGTGCCATTTAATACATTTAGTCTTTATAATTTTACTCTATGGAAATCACTAAAGTGGTTAAAAGGCTGTCTGGTTATTAGTGTCATCTGAACTCTAAGAGATATATTTTATGTTTCCTTAAAGCTGCCATATTCACTGTTCTAAGAATTAATAATGGAATTATTATATAACGAATTTGATTTCGTATCTATCCTTGTCCCATAATATCAGCATTCCAGAGAGGTTGTACTGTACTGTGGGAAAGCTATGGGTAGGAAGTATATTAACCTGGCTATATTTACACAAAGTTAAAGTCCTTGACTGACTTTCAATTCCACAGATATCATGTTACATATTTCTCCCTGACTAGTCCATCATCTTAAACTCAAACTATTTCTAACCTACCTTTTAATTTCTACTCATAACACAGTTTTTTCACCCTGATTTCATTATTTTTGTTAATATCATGATAATGTTCCTGGTTTCTAAAACTAGGAATCTTGGCATCATGTTTTCATATTCTTCTCCCCTTCTGCTCATATTTAGCCAGGTCTTTCAATTCTTTTGTTTTCATTTCCACTTTTGGTTCTCTCTCTGAGAGCCAGCATAGCATAGTAGTTAACAGTGAAGCCTGAATTCATGGGCTGGAATACTAGCTCAGCTATAGATTAACTATGTGACCTTGGGCAAGTCACTAAATCTTTCTGTGTTTTCATTTCCCATCGATAATATGGGTTGTTGTAAGGGTCAAATGAGTAAATATATGTAAAGTGCTTATAGTAGGGTTGGGTAGACAATAAATGCTGTTTAAGTGTTAGCTATTATGATCTCTGCTAATCAGGACCTCCATTATCTTTTTCATCTTGAGTCTTACAAAAACCTCCTTATTGGTTTCTCAAATGCTCTGTTGTCTCTTTAAACATCATGCCACAACCAACTATAAGCTAGAATAATAGGGGTGTTAGGACCTGGAGAGCTAGAAAATTCATCAAGTTCAACCCCTTACTTTGATATCCGAACCTCCTACCTTTCCAATATTTTCCCTGAAGTTTAGCTATTGCTTTGTAAAACCAGTCAATTCCAGTTCTACTTTTTTGAATATGATCTTTTTATTTTTTTAAAAGACTTTTTTTTAAAAATGTGGAAAATTTTAAAAGGCTTTATTGAATTTGTTACAGTATTGCTTCTGTTATGTTTTGATTTTTGGGCCCTAAGGCAAGCGGGATCTTAGCTCCCTGACCAGGGATCAAACCCATGGTCCCTGCACTGGAAGGTGAAGTCTTAACCACTGGACCACCAAGGAAGTTCCCTCAATTCTATTTTTATGCAGCCAAATTAGAAGGTAATTTGTTGATTTGAGCTGATACTGGTTATTCTCTTCCTTTCATCAATTGGTTTTATTTCTTTCCTTTTGATCTACCAAAAATTGATAGTCTCTCTTCCACTCGTCAGCCTCTTGGATAATTGAAAATAGCTATTTGATCTCAAAGTTTTTCTTCTAACCATTCCTGAGTTTAGGTGTTCCTCATTATTGCATGGTTTATCTCACTTAACATTTGGGTTTCTCTTTGGACAAGGCACAACTCACGTCATACATTATGTGTAAAAATATTTCATAGTTTCCCAAAGCACAAAGGATTGTCCAACATCCTTAGCCTAGAAATTGAAACTCTTCCTAACCAAACCATAATCATTACCTTTCTGACTTTAGCGTTTGTCATTCTCCTTTTTGCATCCTGGGCTACAGACGAATTTGACTACCAGCCCTGATCTCAAATCACCTTCCTTTTCATGCATCTAGAGCTACATCATCTTTTCTCTTCCTTCAGTGCTCTTCCCACAACCTATCTCCATCTGCTCAAATGATCTTTCAGCTGGAGTGACGCCGTCTGAAGGCAATAGTCCATGGTTCATGATGCTTCGAGGCAAGGAAGATATCACTCTCTCTGTACTCACACAGTGCTTTGTTTACACATCTATTATTGCTGTTACAGGGGCTTCCCTGATAGCTCAGTTGGTAAAGAAACCGCTTGCAATGCAGGAGACCCTGGTTCGATTCCTGGGTCAGGAAGATCCACTGGAGAAGGGATAGGCTACCCACTCCAGTATTCTTGGGCTTCCCTTGTGGCTCAGCTGGTAAAGAATCTGCCTGCACTGTGCAAGACCTGGGTTTGATCCCTGAGTTGAGAAGATCCCATGGAGAAGGGAAAAGCTACCCACTCCAGTATTCTGGCCTAGAGAATTCCATGGACTTTATAGTCCATGGGGTTGCAAAGAGTCAGACATGACTGAGCGACTTTTCACTTCACTATGGCTGTTGCTGCATAGAATCTATTACTGTAGATTTGTATACATACTCTCCTTACTATATTATAAGGTGATGAAGGCAGTAGCTGAGTCTCAATCTTTCTTTTCTCTCTTAAATTTCCTAACACATGATAATCACTCAATAAATATACTTGGAATTATTTCATTAATTTATTTAGTAAACATATATTGAGTACCCTATGTAGCTCAGGGTATAACAAGACCTTAAGATATATTTTATACATCAATTACTGATAAATATAAAAGTGTATGACTGCAGTTCTCGGTCTGGGTGACTAGAAAAAGGTTGGCACCATTGAGAGAAACCAGGGCATCTAGAAAGGGCAGTGATTGACTAGGATTAGCATTGTGTTTGGTTTTGAATTTAAAATGCTGGCACAAGATGTAGAATGGTAGACACAGAGCTGGCATTTTGAAAGCTCCATGCTAAGTGCTGTTGTGGATACAAAAAGAAGGCAGGCAGTCCTGGGCATATATCTGGAAAAGATGAAAACTCTAATTCCAAAAAATATGTGCACCCCAAAGTTCATGTTGTTGTTCAGTCACTCAGTTGTGTCCAACTCTTTAAAATCCCATGGACTGCAGCATGCCAGGCTTCCTTGTCCTTCAGTATCTCCCAGAGTTTGCTCAAACTCATGTCCATTGAGTTGGTGATGCCATCTAACCATCTCATCCTCTGTCGTCCCTTCTCCTCCTGCCCTCAATCTTTCCCAGCATCAGGGTCTTTTCCAATGAGTCAGCTCTTCACATCAGGTGGCCAAAGTGCATTCATAGTGCATTCATAGCAGCCAAGACATGGAAACAACCTAAATGTCCATTGACATATGAATGGACAAATAAGATGTGGTGTACACACACACACACACACACACCCAGGTGGCACTAGTTGTAAAGAACCTGCACGCCAATGCAGAAGCTGCAAAAGACATGGGTTCAGTCCCTGGGTCAGGAAGATTCCATGGAGAAGAGAATGGCAACCCATTCCAGTATTTTGCCTAAAGAATGGCATGGACAGAGGAGTCTGATGGGCTATAGTCCATAGGAATGCAAGGAGTTGGGCATGACTGAAGCAACTTAGCATGCACGCAGCACACATCTACACTATGGAATACTACTCAGCCATTAAAAGGATGAAATAATGCCATTTGCAGCAGCAACGTGGATGGACTCAGAAACTGTCATACTAAGTCAGGCAAAGATAAATATCATGTGGCATCACTTATATATGGACTCTAAAAAAATGATACGAATGAACTTATTTACAAAACAGAAATAGACTCGCTGACATAGAAAACAAACTTAAGGCTACCAAAGGGGAAGGGGAGGGGAGAGATAAGTTAAGAGTTTGGGATAAACGGATACACATTATTATATATAAAACAGATAACAAGGATGTACTGTATGGTATGGGGTACTATATTCAATATCTTTAAATAGCCTACACTGGTAATGAATCTGAAAATGAATATATGTATATGTATAACTGAATCACTTTGCTGTATACCTGAAACTAACACAACATTGTAAATCAACTCTACCTCAATTAAAAGAATTTTTTTAAAGCAGCAGGAAAGGGAACTGTTAATTCTTACACACTTGGCTAAGATTAACAATAAGTCAAAGTAATGAGAGAAAACCAGTGGCAATGAGCCACTAAATTTCTCTGCTAGATACTCAACAGTAAACACCAGAATCTCTATTTTCATTCTATCTTCATTTAGTGGGGACTTCGTTCTACAGAATCATTGGTTTGAAAGGACTAGAATATGAGGATAGTTAAGTTTTACCTATACTTCAAAAGTATTCTCACAAGTTACAACTCCCTTTGCAAGTCACTTGCAAACCAGCAACAAACATACTAGACAAATGCTGCTGCTCTTTTGGAGGAGGAAAATTTTGAATTAATTTGAGGTTTGGTTTCCAATTTTTAAGAACACCGAGAGCAATCCAAAATCATCTACCTCCTGGGGAAAACCATGCTTTGATCTACCTCTGAGTGAACCATCCCCAGAAACCAAAGTGTCCTTTAGATTGAAATAATATGAAATATAAATGACCAGCCAATAAGTTATAACTATGTGATTTTTTTTATCAAAGTAGAAAGTATCAGCTAACTTCAAAATTATAGAATGTATTTGCAAATAAAAAACAAATATTTTGATTACTTCCATGATAAGTGAAAATAACCCCTTAATCTTTTTCATTTCAGCATGTAAGACCAGGCTCAGGTTTACTTGGTTGGCTCTTATAAAAGGAAATGAAAGTCAAAAACTCTTATTTAGGTTCTAATATATTCAACCACATTTCATATTTTCCTTAACAAGTCTAAATATTAAAACAGCTTTTAAATATGAGCACATAAAATAAACAAATCATCTTTATCATGAAAGCACTCTGATTTTACTTTCCTGCATATTTAAATGATGACCCTTTTAAAGTTATCCAAACCCTGTAACTGTCAAATTCTTAACTTCCCACTTTTTAATAAAAATGATTTCCATAAAGATTAGAAATTAATCTAACTTGACTCTCAAATCTAATATATTTTAGTGCTGGAAGCTGTAAAAATTCACCTATCTAGTTTTAATAAAGAAAGTTTTTTCAATTTAAATATACATTGCATTTAATAAGCTTGCATGATAATTTCAACAATGTTCATGGGTTCTTTAAATTACCTTCCTGCTGTGTCCAGGATACAATCCAATTTCATTTTTGAGCAAACAAGTTAAGAAAGGTTTCAAAATCACAAAGTGATTTCTGAATGACAAAAGTGAAATGATTGGAAGCCAGCCAATCAGACTGGATCTTATCTCTGACTTAGAAGAGAAAAATAGTTTGCCTATATTTATGTAAACCTAAAATATGTGACTAAATGTTTGACTAAAATCTTTTACCCAAATATTTGTCATTGTGAAGATCAGCACTCCTTCCTTTTTACTTCCGTTTAACTTTCCACCCATTTATCCATCTCATAAATATGTGTTAAATGTGCATCATGGGTGAAGCATTGTGTTAACTGGTGGAAATACAACAAAGGTAAATATGTACTCTGCCTTCATGAGCATAAAATCTACTGCATAAATATCCAAAGAACTGTGTAGCCACACACTGTGATAAGTACTATGGAGGGACAAGACAAAGTGCAATGCCTATAACAGGGTGCCCTCATTTAATTTGAGGATGCCAGAATTTTGACCTCATTCAGGTACTGGTATTTAAGTTGAAACCAATAAGCTGCATGGGTATAAGTATGTGGTGATGGGGTAGACAAAACAGATACTGTGTGTTCGAAGCAGAATAAGAGAGATGAGTAGAATAGCGTGAGATAAGACTGGAGAAAAAGTGGTGGTCAGAGAAATTAGGACCTTGTAAGCTTTGCTAAAAATTTTGGACTTTATTGTAGCAGCAGTGGAAAAGTATTGAAAGGTAGTAAAAGAGTGACAAAAATCAGATTTGTATTAAGAAAGGCCTCTTTGAATACAATATAGAGAATGGGGTGGAAGGAAGAAGAGTAGATTCAAGTAGATCATTTAGGTGACCATTATAGGAGTCCAGGTGACAGACAATTTTCACTAGGGTGAGGGTAGACGCAATGTAGACAAAGAGAAAAAGATGTATTCAAAATATTTTTAGGAGGTAGAGGCAACGAGGCTTGGAGTGATTAGATAAAACAGTGGTAAAGGGTATGGAGGTAGCATGAATGATGTCTAGATTTGGCATAGGCAACTATGTGGGTAGGTATGTTATTTTTACAATATAGGGAATAGTGGAGGAAGAGCAAGTATTTTGGGAAAGATCACGAGTTCAGTGTTAGACATGTTGACCTGAGGTGCCTGTGAGGAATCCAAGTGAAAAAGTCAGGTAAGCAGATGGATCTATGTGTTTGGAATTAATAGAGGTGAGGAGTAGAGGTTAAATTTGGAGTCACAAGTAGAAACAGTAATTGAAGCCAAGGGAGTGAATGTAGACCAAGATGAGAAATGAATAGAGCCTAAGCCTGAGAAACTTGAACATTTAAAGGTCAAGTAGAAGAGGAAGATCCAGCAAAGGAGAGTGAGAGGAATTAGACATAGGTATCAGAAGAAAATCAGGAATACGTGTTGAGTTGGCCAAAAGTTCATTTGGGTTTTTCCATACGATGTTACGGAAAATTTCGAATGTACTTTTTGGCCAACCCAACAGTATTACAGAAACCAACGGAAGAGTTTTCCATAAATAACAGAGCTGTGGCTGTGCCAAATGCTACTAAAAGTCAAATATGATGAAGATTTAAAAGTGTCCACTGTATTTAGTAAAATGATGGTCACTGGTAACTTAAGTGAAAGCTGTTTTGGTAGAGTGATGGGGGGATGGGTAGAAGTTCGAGTCAAATGGTTGATAAATGACAAATATTACGTATCTGTACTATATATTAAGATATATTAAGAGTACATATATTAAGGATAAAAGAATTAAAGCTAAGGTCTGTCAGAGAAGAGAAGTACAAAGATGAAAAAGGAGAAAACTAGAATAAATCCTGTGTTGTTGGATTGGAATTAGAGTTATTAATGGAAATTTGTAACTTTCTTTTGATAAATAACTATAGATATAAATAAGTATATTATTATTGTAAACATAAGTGTATATTTCCTAGTCCTGTTCACTGTGAGGGTCTAAGAATAGTAACATCCTAATAGCAATGAACAAACCTAGTGCCCAGAACTTGACTTCTAAATGCCATTACACCAAAAAGTACCAGGCTCCCTGGAGAAATCCTGATTCCAGGGTTGCTGCTCTGCTGCTGTTGCTAAGTCGCTTCAGTCGTGTCTGACTCTGTGCGACCCCATAGACGGCAGCCCACCAGGCTCCGCCGTCCCTGAGATTCTCCAGGCAAAAACACTGGAGTGGGTTGCCATTTCCTTCTCCAATGCATTAAAGTGAAAAGTGAAAGTGAAGTTGCTCAGTCGTGCCCAACTCTTAGCGACCCCATGGACTGCAGCCTACCAGGCTCCTTCTTCCATGGGATTTTCCAGGCACGAGTACTGGAGTGGGTTGCCATTGCCTTCTCCGGATTCCAGGGTTAGAACAGAGAAAGTACTAAATGAGACTGGGACATCGCACTGTGTCAGAAAGTAATGAAGGGCTCAAAGAATGATGAGGATATGTCCAAAGGACACAAAAGCCAGCCAGCTTGAAGTGGTTATCACTGGCTGAAACAAAACAATTTGACTATCAAAATAAATACAAATACCAACAAATACAATCCATTGATTTACAGGTGAAGCCATGAGTTCAAACAGATATACATAAATGATTGTATAAATTGAAAGTTTGATGAATAATGGAAGATTTATATAGCTTTAAAGCACCTTCCAACAAAATGCTTATTAATTACAAGCGGAAAGGGGGAGAGTACAGTGGAGAAGCCTTGCAGATATCATCTTAAGTAAGTATTCAAAGTTAACTTCACTGGTAGTGGGACAAATCAATGACAGACACCACCTGGTGGGATATCATGAGAACAACACAGTATTCATTTTGTGATATTCTTGCCAAAGTTGCATAACCCAAATCTCATTATAAGGAAATACCAGAAAAATCTAACATTGAGAATCATTCTACAAAATAACTGGTACAATCTTCACAAATGTGAGTCATGAATGTCAAGGAAAGAATGAAGCGCTTTCCAAGATGAAGGAAAATAAAGAGATATGACAACTAAAATGCAATGCTTGATTTTGAACCAGATCCTTTTGCTATGAGACATGACTGGGACAAATGGCAAGACATGAACGGGGCCTAAGAATTAGATGATAGGACGTCTGAATGTTAATTTCATTATTTTGATAATTTTATTGTGGTTATGTAGAAAAGTATCCTGATTTTAGGAAATACATAATAAAGGAATTGAGGGAAATGGGTCGACAACTTAAACATTCATGTTCTAGGGGGAAATTCTTAAAGTTTTCTGTAGTTTTGTGACTTTCAAAATGAAAACAAAAGTATGAATGAAAGGAAGTGGGGAAGTGAAGTTGAATCATGAAAAAGAGGAAATAGATGTTTGGCTAGGTAGCAGAGGGGGCTTCCCTGGTGGTGCAGAGGTTAAAGTGTCTGCCTGCAATGTGGGAGACCTGGGTTCGATCCCTGGGTTGGGAAGATCCTCTGGAGAAGGAAATGGCACCCCACTCCAGTATTCTTGCCTGGAGAATCCCATGGACGGAGGAGCTTGGTGGGCTACAGTCCACAGGTCGCAAAGAGTCAGAGACGACTGAGCGACCTCACTTTAGGTAGCAGAGAATGTGGGATGCCAACTAAAATTTTTTTTTTCAAATGAAAGAGATAAGATCAGGTTTAAAAGCTCTTGAAAAAGACAGTAGAAACTTTGGGGTTAAACTCGTATATGTGAGAAAATGGAAAAGGGGCAGGGTTTTGAGCACAGGTAGAAGGACTGACCTTTTACAGGAGGAAGAAAGAGGGCATTGGAGCAGACACAATCTTATTTAAGATTTGATGGAGCAGACACAATCTTATTTAAGATTTGATGGCAAGAAATTGAAAGAGTTTTCATATGATGGTTGTTTTTCTATGAAGCAGGAGGCAAGGTTATCCACTGAGAATGAATGGACAATGGGGAA
Source organism: Aepyceros melampus (assembly GCA_006408695.1). Lineage (NCBI taxonomy): Eukaryota > Metazoa > Chordata > Mammalia > Artiodactyla > Bovidae > Aepyceros > Aepyceros melampus. The sequence continues at coordinate 20,757 of SJXQ01010625.1, forward strand.
GTTGATAAAGTTTGATAAAAGTATTGCTGGGCTATGTTACTGTTGAGGGGGCAGGTGAGGTTGGTGATCATGAATTTTTCTTGGTACCAATCTACCCAAATGGTACCAATTTAGACAACATATTAAAAAGCAGAGACATCACTTTGCTGACAAAGGTCCATATAACCAAAGCTTTTCCAGTAGATATGTATGGATGTGAGAGTTGATCATAAAAAATGTTGAGTGCTGAAGAAATGATACTTTCAAATTGTGTGCTGGAGAAGACTCTTGAGAGTCTCTTGGACAGCAAGGAGATAAATCCAGTCAATCCTAAAGGAAATCAACCCCGAATATTCATTGGAAGGACTGATGCTGAAGCTGAAGCTCCAATACTTCGGCTACCTGATGTGAAGAACTGACTCATTGGAAAAGACCCTGTTGCTGGGAAACATTGAGGCCAGGAAGAGAAGGGGATGACAGAGGATGAGATGGTTGGATGGCATCACAGACTCAATGGATACGAGTTTGAGCAAACAAACTCTGGGAAATAGTGAAGGATGGGGAAACCTGGCATACTGCAGCCCATGGGGTTGCAGAGTCAGACATGACTAAGCAACTGAACAACAACCACCCAAGTGGTGATTTGTCTCCAACAGAGTTTGGCTGTGGGGTACAGACAGGGACAAGGCTAACAGATGACATCATTGTTCAGGTTTTGCCAGGAAGTTGCAATGGAGCAGGGGACATTAGGGTATTTGCAGGAGGGGTTGGAAAGATAGACCATTTGCATTGGAACCAGGGGGAAATAAGTTTTTGTGCTTTCACCTTTAAATGAACCATTTACATAGAAATTCTGTAACCTTTTACTGATGGGAAAAAAAATCCACTGAAAGAATAATTTAGTAAACTTCTGAGGTGTCAGAATAAATGCAAAGTTGAATATGCTCCAAGCTGAAAACCTTACTCTTCTCAATAAATTATAATAATGTTCTCTAGTTTGCTCATCATTTGAAATCACTAAACAGAACTTTAAAGCAGTACTATATAATTATAGACTTTAGGTTGAGAAGATCCTATCTGTTCAGGGTCATTAGAAGTGGGTTAAATATATTGATTCTAGAGTCAAAGGACAGCTAGTCCTTTGCAGTTAGTGCCTAAAATCTCAAAAACTAAGATATGATCCTATTACAATTCAGACACCTCCATGTTCATATGAGCAGCTCCACTGTTATCAGTTTTATTTACTGGGCACTAAAGAAGATTTAACTGGAAGTTTCTTTTTCCAAAAATGGAGTTCAAAAGCCACTGACTAGTCTAGTGAAAAGAATTCTTAACAACAGTGTGTCAATTTTCTCACAAATTTTAATTATAAGGCCAACATTATTTCTCTTACCAGATTTTTTGGTGAATGCACTAACAAAGCATTGTTAAAAATGAACGATAATAAGATTATTGGGAATTTGCAAGGAGAAAAATGTCTTGAATCTGAGGTACTACTCAGGATAAGGAAGACTTGGGGGAGGATGGCAGGAGGGTGTCCTATGCAGAATGAGGGTGTTATGAACAGAGGAACAAGGACAGAAGAGCCATACAGGGAAGGCAAGAGCCTGCTGCTGCTGCTACTAAGTCGCTTCAGTCGTGTCCAACTCTGTGCGACCCCATAGAGGGCAGCCCACCAGACTCCCCCGTCCCTGGGATTCTCCAGGCGAGAACACTGGAGTGGGTTGTCATTTCCTCCAATGCATGAAAGTGAAAAGTGAAAGGGAAGTCACTCAGTCGTGCCTGACTCTTAGCAACCCCATGGACTGTAGCCTACCAGGCTCCTCCGTCCATGGGATTCTCCAGGCAAGAGTACTAGAGTGGGGTGCCATTGCCTTCTCCGGTTTTGGAAAATACTGCAGCATGAATTCAGACTGAAAACCTAGCAAGGCCTAATTCCATGGCCCCAGTCCTTGCCCTCGGCAATGGTTCACACCCTGAAGAGTGGCTTCTCTCTGGATCCTAACAAATCCACCTCTTATCGCTTTGTCTCTCAATGAATTTTTGCAATGAGACATCAGAGCCTGAGTTTCATTAGTTTTGGCTGGGCTTGAGTCCCGGGAGAAAGTTGAAGGACAGGAGGAAAAAGAGGTTATAGGCCACTGAAGATAAACCTTGCTATTTTCACAATTTTGATGAGATTATGTCTTTGAAAAAATGATACAACTCTTCTATAGATTATGGCCCCATACCCCACCTCCAATTCATAGGCTGAAGCCGTAATTCTTAG
>SJXQ01010625.1:23249-51298 GCA_006408695.1 Aepyceros melampus
AAAGGAACTAGCCCCTTAGGAAAGAGGCCACAGAGAGCTAGGTCACCCCTGCTGTCATGTGAAGAGGAGGCAAGAAGGAATCAGCTACAAACAAGAAAGCAGACCCCCATCAGACACTGAATCTGCCAGTGCCTTGATCTTGGACTTCTCAGCCTCCAGAAATTTAAGAAATAAATTTCTGTTGTTTGTAGGTTATCCAGTCTGTTGCATTTCATTATAGCAGCCTCAGTGGACAAGCCCTCTCCCTGCAGGTATCACTCCAAGAGCTAATGAAGGCAAAGGCAGTGAGACGTCAGATGTTTCACCTCATGTGATGAGTAGAATATCATGTCCTTATCAAAACCCCTAGAACCTGGGAATTTGACCTTATTTTGAAAAAGAGTCTTTGCAGATGTAATTAAGTTAAAGAGTTAGAGATAATATCATTCTGGATTAACTTGGTGGCCCTAAATCCAATGATACTGCTAAGTCACTTCAGTTGTGTCCGACCCTGTGCGACCCCATAGACAGCTGCCCACCAGGCTCCCTCATCCCTGGGATTCTCCAGGTAAGAACACTGGAGTGGGTTGCCATTTCCTTCTCCAATGCATGAAAGTGAAAAGCGAAAGTGCAGTCGCTCAGTCGTGTCTGACCCTCAGCGACCCCATGGACTGCAGCCCTCCAGGCTCCTCCGTCCATGGGATTTTCCAGGCAAGAGTACTGGAGTGAGGTGCCATCGCCTTCTCCGAATCCAATGATAAGCGTCCATATAAGAGACAGAAAGGGAGAAGAGAGAAGGCCAGGCAAAGACTGCAGCACAGCCTCGAGTTATGTGATAAGCCAAAGAATGCTGATAGATACCAGAAGCTGGAGGAAGCAAGGTTTTTCCTCTAGAGCCTTGAGAGGAACTGCTTACCTGTTGATACTTGAATTTCAGACTTTTAACTCCCAGAACTGTGAGAGAATACATTTCTATCATTAAACAAACAGCGGTTCTACTGCAGCTATCAAGACCACATATTCTCAACCTGTACCTCTCTTGGCACTAAGTAAGATAATGAGAGTAGTGTGCATTGCTAGTATCAGGAATTTTAGATACTAGACACTGCACTAAATGATTTAAGTGAATTCTTTTCCTCAGTTTTCACAGTGGCTCTATGATTGAGGCACTGTTATTAACCCTACTCTACAGATGAAGGGATCAAGACATAGCAATTTGCCTAAGGTCATATAACTACCAGGCATTAGAGCAGGGATTTGAACCCATACAGTCTGACTCTAGAGCTCACACTTTTAACCCCTACACTGGAATGCTTTCAAGGGTAGCTTGGATGCCCTATGGCAGCTGGTAGATGCTTATATTCTGATTGGCCGGACAAGAAAGGGAATTTTATTTTTAAGTACAATCTAAATTCAGACAGTCATTGCTATATAATAAGTACAAGTGTACATCACAATGAAATGGAAGCTTTACAAGACTTCTTGTCACTTTGTTCAAGTGACCAACATTGACAAAAGCAAAAAACTGGTGACTCTTGCAGTGCCATACTTACTACAGTCAACATTAAACTAGGATGTTATTTTACTAATAGTGTCCAGTTTTTCTTTTTCATTTAAGCTATTTGCTCTATACTATATGCAAATGACACTTAATAAAATCATTACATTATCACAATAACATTTTCACCCTTTAATTTGACTCTATTCCTCTTTCATTCTCACACCTTTGCACTAACTTCTGTTGTAAATTTACTTAATCTACATAAGTTATTCAGCATAATGGAAAACAGACATAGTAATACAGTGCCATCTCAAAATCAATAGTTTCTCCTCAAAAATGAAGGGGCCTCTGCTCTGCCTTGACATTTGGATTGCTTAGGAAATTCTTCTACTTAGATACCTTCCATTCTCTTGGCATATTATCTTGATTGTATTTTTATTTCAGAAGCTAACAATGACATAAGAGAGTACGAATGTGGAGTAGGCTTAATACCATATTTTAAATATCTCTCTATGTATGAGATGTCTTCAAATGTTGGCTTCCTCAAACAGAATCACATTGCTTTTCCCTCCAAATTTATTCTGCATTCTTTACTTTTCTGAATTAAAATGCCCTAGATGATTCTTAAAGTGCTGGGACAGAAAATCATCTTTAGGTACAAAGTCTCTGATGTGCGAGGTAGAATTAAGAGACCTAGCTGGGCGTCCCAGGTCTAATTATTAACCTCGTGAACTTGGACATAGAATTTAGTGTTTCTGAGTTTCTGTCTTCATATGCAAAAGGAGTATGCTTATGGTATCACCTAACCTAATTTATAGAATATCAAAAATATGGTGTAAATATGTGAAGACGCTTTGAAAGCTTAAATAATAAACTAAAATAATCTTAATATACAGGGAGAGTATGGGCTTTCATAATGGACAGACTTAGATTTGAATTCTGGATCTGCCATCTTCTAGGTGTGCGGACTTGCAGAAATTAATCTTAGTTTCCTAATCTGGCAAATGAGATAAAAATAGCTGCCTAAAACGGATGTTTTCCACAGGTGATATGTATGAAAGTATTTAGCACATTGACTGTCTGTCACATATCATTTCCTTCCTATCTCTCCCCTTTATGCCCTATTTCTGAAGAACACCTCTAGACCCAGGACAGATATGACAACCCATTTAGGGCCAGTGTTACATTTCCCCTACATGAAGCTCATTTAAAAAGCCCTGAGAGTGTGAAGAGAGAAACCAGTCATGTGTATAACTTGAGAATTAGTAGAACTCTCAAGGCTTTCTGGAGTCTTTATTAACAACTTAAATTGTTTTCTTTGATACCCTAGTTGGCCATCTCAAATAAAAAAATAAAAACTGCAGCCTGTGAGAAAAAAAAAACAAAAAACAAAAAACAACCCTGAGGACAGAGCCCCAGGAACTACTGTGAAGTCAAAGTGTCAGGCTCTGAATTTTCTTGGAAAAATCAATTCGAGTCTGACCAAAAAAAAAAAAAAGGCTACATTTTGGAAAATTGGCCTTTAATATCTAGAGTATGAGTTTTCAAAGTGTTCTCGAAATTCGATACCATTTTCACCATAGTAGATGGGGTTTTCTTCAGTACAGATAATAAAAGGAGTGAATTTTACTACTTTTGACTAGGTGTCTTCACGTGTATAAGAAGAGTTTTGTCCTTTCTTAGGCCCAACAGAAAGTTTTACCTTAAAAAAATCACACATAAAAACAACTTCTTTTCTCCTTTCTCCCTCCAGGTGTGACCTATGGGACCATCTTCTATATATGGAGTCAAGGGGTAAGAGAATTGTTGGTGAGCTTTGGGAGCAAATTCCATTCTCTAATCTGTGGTATCTTTTTCCAGGGTTGAAAGCACAGCTCCCTAACATTTGTGAATACAGCACTGGTTTTGCTTTGCTAATTTTGTCTTTGGTAATGTTTGCTTTTCTCAGGGTCATCTGTATTTTTCAGCCTCTGAGGACTGATGTCACTTGTCCAGTAACCTAACAGTGATTTTAAACTCCATTTTCTGATAATGAAACATTATTAATCCCTGGGGTGTTTACTGTGATACAATGCATTGGATATATGGAACATGATCTACTGTTCCACTGGAATGCCAATGTCATGCATCATTAATAAATGCACAGTTCCCATTAAGTGAGAGGCTCTTAATTAGCATACATACTTTTGTCATCATATATCAAACCAAGCAGACTTTTTCTCATCTTCTGTTACTTTGGCTGACTTGAAAAGCTGAATTCTTATTGTGGCAGTGTGTATTAACATCCGGAATTTATAAACCACTCCAAGCTATTTTCAGTATGGAAATGACAACTTGATTTTCTTCAAGCTTTCTTAAATGGAGCAATGTGATGTTTTTCTTCTTAAAAATAATTTCTATGGCACTTTTGCAACAAGACCATATGCTGTCACCCTAAACTTAGTTGATTATTGAGTTTAACTAAGTATGGTCTCCAGACCACCTGCTGAAGATCCAGCTAAGTATGTAAATTCTTGGTCCCTTTTCCAGATCTACTGAGTCAAACGTTGGGGCAGGACCTGGGAACTTGCCTTTTCATGATATCCTAGGTCATTTTCATGCATTCTAATATTTTAGAACCCTGGTTCAGTGTGAAGAGAGCAAGCACTCTTCAATCTGTCTTTTCTTTCCTTAAGAACCTTTACCCTCTTCATCTGAATCCTTTCTCAGTAACCTCACGCTGCCCTACTGGCTATTAAGAGATGTGTAGGTGTTCCACTGAGAATACAAGATTGGACATAAAGTTCTAGCCCTTACTTTGCCTCTGATTATCCATGAGACAACTGGAGAGGTTTTAATATTTTTTAAAAAATTAATATTAATTTTTGGCTGTGCTGGGGTTTTGGTGCTGTGTGGGCTTTCCTCTAGCTGCGGAGAGTGGGGACTAACCTCCTGTTGCAAAGCATGGGCTTCTCACTGCGGTGGCTTGAGCGCAGGCTCTAGGGCATGCGGGCTCAGTAGTTGTGGCCCCAGGCTCTAGAGCACAGACTTAGTAGTTGTGCACATGGTCTTAGTTGCTCTGTGGCGTGTGGGATCTTCCTGGACCAGGCATGGAACCCATGTATCCTGCATTGTCAGGCAGAGTCTTTACCATTGAGCCAACAGGGAAGCCCCAGGTGTCAATATTTCTGAGCTTTGGTTTCACCAACTGCAAAACGGTGGAAGGTAGGGAAGGAAGGAGAGGAAGCAAGATTATTAGATGAGTTAATGACAAAGATTTTGTCTGGATCGAACATTCCTTGATTTTATAAATGTTGCAGCTGCTAGAGGGAGAATAGCAGAGGAAAAAAGGTAGCCAGGAGGATAAGCTGACAAAATCAGTAGGCTTGCAGGAGTGGGAGGACCATGAGCTGTGGAATCAGACTATGGTTTAGGTCATAGCTCATATACTATTTGAGTCATCTTGAGCAAATTACATTATTCTCTGGGCTTCAACTTGCTTGTTCATTAACATGAGGACACTATACCTTACAGAGCTCATCATGATGAAAAGAGAGCAGTATTTGTAACAGCACCTGGCAATAGGTTCTCAATATGTAACAGATGTGATAAAGAAGAGATGGAAGGGAAAGATGAGGTGAAAGACAAAGTAAACAAGGAGAAGGAGAGGAAGGGAGTGAGACGAGGTGAAGGACAAAGTAAACAAGGAGAAAGGAGAGGAAGGGAGTGAGACAAGATCGTGGTCCTTTTCATGATCTGGTAGATTCATTTGATAACAAACATTGGTTGGGAACTTATGATGTGCCAAGTACTCCTCCAGGCACTGGAGATACAGCAAAGACCAAAACAAATAGTTTCTACCTTGTGGAGCTTATGATCTGAAATGTATACACATACATTTCAGCAGAGGGGGCATGGGTATGGAAGAAAATAAATAAACAAATATAGAATATTTCAGGGGGCAATAACTGCTGCCATTTTACAGAGGATGGTCTTTTTTGAATAATGTATCAATTATTAATAATGTTTCCACTGAACAGATACTTGAAGTCAGAAAGCCTTGAAGCCATTTTGGGGGAAAGGTAGAAGGAACAGCAAACAGAAAGGCCCAGAATGTTGAGGAACAACAAGGACAGAGTCCAAACTGTGTAGGTAGAGAAGAATGAATGAGGAGGGGGCAGCAGGAGATGGTGGGAGAGAGGTCATGGGAACAGGGGAGAACAGATTGTGTAGAGCTTTATAAATCGTGGTAAGGAAGTCAGTTTTGACTCTGAAATGGGAAGACAATGGAAGGTTCCAAGCAGAAGAGTGACATGATGTGATTTACAAACGATCGTTGTGTTAAGAATAGACTCCAGAGGAAGCAGTTAGAGACTACCACGATAATCCAGGTAAGAGACGAGGGTGGCCTGGGACCAGGACCGTAGCTGCGTAGGTGGTGAGAAGTAGTCAGATTCTGGATATATTTTGACGATGGAGCCAGTAGGATGTGCTGATAAGGTGGATATGGATATGAGCGAGAATGATGTCTTCACAAGTTTTGGTGTGAGCAACTGAAAGACTTGAAATTGTATTTCCTGAGATGGGGAAGACTATGGGAGTAGCAAGTATGAGAAAGAATATATATGTGAATCAGTTGATATCTGATAGGAGTCAGTCATCTGAGTGAGCACTTCTTGTGTGAGAACCCAGGCACAGGAGCTCTGGGATTTTATTAGTAAAGTGCTCTTGTTAGTTTTATACGGGAACTAGGGAATACTGTCTTTAGCTTTAGTCCAGTGCTTATAAAATTATTTTGGGAATAAGCTGCAGTCCTCCTCATGCAAGGGAAGTTCACATTCACAGTTAAAATACCTCACTTTTCAGCTTTCCAAAGCCATATTCATTATCTCTGAACTTCAGCTTTAACCAAATAAAATGAAAACTAGTACAAGTTGAGGGGCTGCAACTTTGCTATTTGCTTACTCACAGTGATGCCTTACCATCGCTCCAGTAACTGCCTTAATTGCTTTCTGGAAATAATCCTACCCCATCTGGTGGGATGTTTCTGAAGCATTAAGTGCTCCAAGAAAAAGAGCTTCTATGCTTTACAGTAAGCGGACTGCTATCAGGAGCCTTGCTGACTGTTTTGTACTTCGGTTTGTGCAGCTTCCCAAAGAGCTGAATGGAACGCTATTGTGTCATTTAAATCTAAAGAAGGCATTTGCACGCCGATGATGTTATCTCAAGTCCTAATTTGTGCAAACATTGATCTGCTTTGAGCAGAAAAGAAATCTCCACTCAGACAGCAAAGACTGAGCTCAGATTAATAGTCAGGGGAAAGGACTGAAGCACCAGGAAGGATAAACTTTTTTTTTTTTTTTCATCTTAGGATGCTTTATCAGATTTTCTTTGCAGGTTCATTTCTGCTCCAACGAAGAATATTCTTTTTGAGCTAAATCCAATTTGTATATAAAAAATACACACCCATATTGATTTCACTCTGGTTTAAAATGGTATTTTTGCAGTGCAAAAAAATCTAATCAATACCATCTTATGAGTTGGACTGGTAATGGTAAACATACTAACAGATATTTCATTTCATAGGGCCAAAGCTCTGGAAATTGATACTACTGAAAAGGATTACTCATTCACCATTGGGTATAACTTTGTTTACCCAACCATGATATAGGTGTAAAGCAGAAATACAATTATGCTGTGGCCAACAACAAGAGGTTTCTGAATAGTAGAACTTGCCTTCCCCAGTCCCCCCTAGGACCCATAGATCGTACAAGTTGGCAGATCAAATAAGGGTATGGTGGGAAATCGTTTACAATAAAAGGGGGAAAAAAGCTTAATCTGATAGGGTGGAAAATTAGACTGACATAGTTGTTGAAGAAATGAGTCTCCCAAGCCAAGATCAACTTTTTAAAAATTAAGCTTTCAAAGGAGATAGCTTTGCAGATCCTTGAACCAGTGCTGTTCTTTCTTCTCTCACATGTATCTCAAACATTCGATTTTGAGCAAGACAGGTAACAAGTGAAATTATAAGACAACTGTTGCCAGGGGTTTCAATTGCAGCCAGTAAGTCTTTTAACATGCTTAATCCAAAGTGTGGCAATACCAAAGGAATTGTGTTTCATAATTTCTAGTGGACCTGGAGTGGGGAAGTGGAATTCATCAAAAGTTGTAATGCAGACTTGCCTCTGTCTCATGCTCACATAACCCTTGGTTGCCCTCCCTGGGAGTTCAGTGTAGTGCAAACCTAGAGTGCAGAAGCACACATAGAGCTGAGACTGGGAGAAATAATTCAGCTGGAGCATAGGAAAAAGCAACAATGTGCCTAAGACTATGACCCTTGAATACATACGTTCAGTTCAGTTCAGTCACACAGTCATGTCCGACTCTTTGCGACCCCATGAACTATAGCATGCCAGGCCTCCCTGTCCATCACCCACTGCCGGAGTCCACCCAAATCCATGTCCATTGAGTCAGTGATGCTATCCAACCATCTCATCCTCTGTCGTCCCTTTCTCTTCCTGCCCTCAATCTTTCCCAGCATCAGGGTCTTTTCCAATGAGTCAACTCTTCGCATCAGGTGGCCAAAGTATTGGAGGTTCAGCTTTAACATCAGTCCTTTCAATGAACACCCAGGACTCATCTCCTTTAGGATGGACTGGATGGATCTCCTTGCAGTCCAAGGGACTCTCAAGAGGCTTCTCCAACACCACAGTTCAAAAGCATCAATTCTTCGGTGCTCAGCCTTCTTCACAGTTCCACTCTCACATCCATACATGACCACTGGAAAAACCATAGCCTTGACTAGACAGACCTTTGTTGGCAAAGTAATGTCTCTGCTTTTNGTATTGCTGAAGCCTGGCTTGGAGAATTTTGAGCATTACTTTACTAGCATGTGAGATGAGTGCAATTGTGCAGTAGTTTGAGCATTCTTTGGCATTGCCTTTCTTTGGGATTGGAATGAAAACTGACTTTTTCCAGTCCTGTGGCCACTGCTGAGTTTTCCACATTTGCTGCCACATTGAGTGCAGCACTTTCACAGCATCATCTTCCAGGATTTGAAATAGCTCAACTGGAATTGCATCACCTCCACTAGCTTTATTCGTGGTCATGCTTTCTAAGGCCCACTTGACTTCACATTCCAGGATGTCTGGCTCTAGGTGAGTGATCACACCATCATGATTACCTTGGTCATGAAGATCTTTGTTGTACAGTTCTTCTGTGTATCCTTGCCACCTCTTCTTAATATCTTCTGCTTCTGTTAGGTCCATACCATTCTGTCCTTTATCGAGCCGATCTTTGCATGAAATGTTCCCTTGGTGTCTCTAATTTTCTTGAAGAGAACTCTAGTCTTTCCCATTCTGTTGTTTTCCTCTATTTCTTTGCACTGATTGCTGAGGAAGGCTTTCTTATCTCTCCTTGCTATTCTTTGGAATTCTGCATTCAGATGCTTGTATCTTTCCTTTTCTCCTTTGCTTTTCACCTCTCTTCTTTTCACAGATATTTGTAAGGCCTCCCCAGACAGCCATTTTGCTTTTTTGCATTTCTTATCCATGAGGATGGTCTTGATCCCTGTCTCCTGTACAATGTCATGAACCTCCATCCATAGTTCATCAGGCACTCTATCTATCAGATCTAGTCCCTTAAATCTATTTCTCACTTCCACTGTATAATCATAAGTGATTTGATTTAGGTTATACCTGAATGGTCTAGTGGATTTCCCTACTTTCTTCAATTTAAATCTGAATTTGGCAGTAAGGAGTTCAGTTGCTCTTAAAAAACCACATAAGTTGGAATAGAATGCAGAGGAAATTATAGCTCCCCGGAGACTCTTATTCCACCCCCCCTCAACCCCAACCACTCCTCCCCACCTTCCCAGCAGACTCCCAGCACATGGAAGATGCTGCCCAACCCCCTCCCTCAGGCATCTTGGCTCAACTTCAGGCTTCCTGTCCTCTCTGTTGGTTGTATAATCCCCAGAGGAGACTGGATTGTCAGCCTCAGTGATGACTAACTTGGATACTACAGAGTGTGTGTGTGTGTGTGTTTCATAGAGGGCATCATATATTAGAGAGAGGAGAAAACATCTCCAGTCACCTCTGTAAGAACCTGGAGCCCCAAGAGGAAAGCAATTAACCCCAAGTTTATCAGCAGCCCTGCAGCCAGGTGAGGACCAGGTCACTGTTACCTGAATGTGCTTTCGAGAGCCACTCCGTTGCTCAATGTCCTACTAGGGGTGATGGTCAGATAGATGGAACCATCTGGAGGGTCTGAGAACACTCAAGGGCACACATACAACTGTTTTGTGCCCTTAAGTGTTTCTTACAATCGTTTCCCCAAAGGGAATTTGACCCATTCTGCCTTCCCACCTCTTGGGCAAATATCATAGGCTCTGGTTATTTCCTTTTATTTAAACTAGTCCAGTCCAGTTCATGATACCAACCTCACATGTGATTCAAAACTGTTCTCTTTCCCTGTTTTAGGCCATTGCCATGTTCAAAGGGCGTGGAGTGGGGAGTAGCCCACAGTCCTGCCTCCTCTTTCTCTTCCTTTGCTTCTCCTGCCTGCTCCAGTCTTGAATCCAAGAGTGTTTGGGCAAGGAGGTGAAAGTGGGGCAGTGGTGTGCTGGTGTTTAACAACCAGCTCCCTGGAAAAGAGTCCTTGATTTGTAGTGTTTGCACTTTCCCATGGGGTAAATGCCCTCTGCCACCTCCCCCTGCCCTGGCTGATTTCCAGTTAGTGATGTTGAGTCACTACAAGCGGAACTGGGAAGAGATATGAGCTGGAGTGAGCACACCCTGGGGTGAAGGATAGAGGGCTGGTCTCCCTTGAGTGAGCGCAGGTACAGGCTGCTCTTTGCTGACTCCCACTGCCATTCTGGCTGACACCAGTGGCTCTGATGTCCTTGGTGGGCTGGGTTCCTAGTGGGTCCCTGGGCTCCCCACTGCTCAGTTCCTGCTCACGGGAGATCAAACTTTTCCTCCACCTTGGCTCCTGCCCCCAGTGCCCAGTCCAGAGCTTCTTGGTGGAGTCCCTCCTGGTGACAGGGGGTACTTGCAAGTTCACCCAGGCTGAGCTGTGTTCTATCTTGTTTGCTTGACCTCCTGGGAGATCCCATATCCCTGACACAACAAATCCCAGAAGGCAGGGGGTTAGTCCCTTGTCTCTCCTGCCCTGCTCTTTCTATGAACTATTTTTCATTGTCATAACACTTCTGACACCAAATGTGTGGGTTTTCCACTCTGAGTTGTTCTCCAGTTCTCTGCAGACACCAAATGGGTCAATTCAATCCTGGTACCAAATGCCTTCCTTGATGGCTAAATGGTAAAGAATCTGCCTGCAATCAGAAGACCCAGATTTGATCCCTGGGTCAAGAAGATTCCTTGGAGACGGGAATGGCAACCCACTCTGGTATTCTTGCCTGGAGAATTCCATGGATAGAGGAGCCTGGTGGGCTACAGTCCATGGGGTCTCAAAGAGTCAGACATAGCTGAGCATCTGACACACGCACTAACTGCCTGGCTTCCTTCCATCACACGAGGACATAGCAAGAAGACAGCCATCTATGAACCATCAAGCCAGCTCTCTCTAGATATCAAATCTGCCAGCACCTTTATCTTAGACTTTCCAGGCTCCAGAATTGGGAGAAATAAATTAGTGACCTGTGCAGAGAATTTTATAACTGTATACCATTCAACAAGCTTCCCAGGTGGTACTAGCGCTAAAGAACCTGCCTGCTAATGCAGGAGACATAAGAGACCTAGGTTTATTCCTTGGGTCAGGAAGATCCCCTGGAGGAGGGCATGACAACCCACTCCAGTATTCTTGCCTGATGAATCCCATAGACAGAGGAGCCTGGCGGGCTATGGTCCTAGGGCTGCAAAGAGTTGGACATGACTGAAACGACTGAGTGTGCACTCACTCTGACAGCAGGTCTTACAGACATTTTGGATAGTGAGTTAGTGTGTTCATTAGGGTGAACCAGAGATTCCCTTATTCTGTAGGAGGCAACCAGAATGGGAGGGCAAGGGTGTCTGGGGGCCTCCATGGAGTCTTGTTCTGGCCCCACAAATGGTAGGGGTAGAGCTGAATCTATGGGTTACTTTACCAACCAGCTTTGTTCATCATAGCCAGTCTTTGGAATTCATTTTGGATCTGGTCAATTGGCCTAACTTGCCATTTGGTGAAAGTTTTCCATTGACTGTGAGATTTTCAATGGCAAGGACAATATATGGTTATGCACATGTAGTAAGATAATATTTTAAAATATTAGTCAGAGTGCTTCTCCCTTCTATATTTTGTGTACACAATCTTCCCCTTATTTAGTCAGAAGCTAGGGTTGCATTGTTGTTAAAGGAATGCAAAGAGAAAGAAATGTCAGAGTTTCACTTTTGACTTGCAAAATAGGCTCTTGAAGCCCATAACAATGATTTCCAGGGGAAGGAATTAACTATCAAAGCTTAGGAGTCAAGGTTTTGGCATAAACAATAGATGAGAAAGAGAGTAGATGAACTATGATTTTCCTGCTCAAAGTTGATAGTGCCAGCTATGAGATGGTGGAAAGACCTTTGGGACTTATATCTAAGAGGGCTAGTAAAGACCCTCAGAAGGGGAGGAAGATGGACGTCCCAGGTTAGTCTGGAAGGATCTGTGATCAGAAGATACCAGTATTCATTTTTGCAAACCACATGGCAATATCTGCTCCCAGCATGACTTTCGAGTCAAGGAGTAGTGGCATCTCAGTCAGTTGTCTGAGAATGTGGGCCAAGGGTACCTTCCAGGATGCCTCACTTACTCCATGTAGTTCAGGAAAAGGGGCTGAGAGTTTCTGAACCTCACGGAGGTATCACAGAAGTGTTATAAATGGGGTGATGGCCCCAAACCACTCGGGTCAGGTCCATGGGGAAACAGAGTACATTCAACAAGAAATGGAGGGTCCAGTGAACATGTGGATATCAGGGATGAGTGGTGATATAAGAGGAATACTAAAGAGTGGGAAGCCCATCCCAGTGGAAGCTCATTGTGGAGTCTTTATTCCACTTACCCTTACTGCGAGGAGAGATACACCCTCCAGAGATTACAGGTGCCTCAGAGGACGAGGGAAGGAAGATGGGAGAGAAGGCTGAATTTACAGAATTTAACTCTGGGAATCACCAGGTTGTCCCAGAACTACCAAGGTTATTTTTTGTTGTCAGGCAAAAGTGGATTCTCAAGAGTTAAATCAATGATAGAGAAATAGAGAAAATAAAAAAAATTTGCAGCTCTGAATCTGAGTTCTTGAAATTCACATTCCTTATTCCTAGTTCTTTGCCCTGAACCTGGAACAACCTAAGTGTTCAGAAAACAATTTTTGAAAAAAAAAAATTTTTTTTTTTGCCTCAGGAATTGCAGGAATAAAAATTCAGCTGTTCCAATTGTCAGGGAGAGCACACTTGGAGGACATGCTGCCAGCCTTCTCGCCTAAAGGGTCCTGCCTGTTGTCATTTGATTATACAGTGGAAGTGAGAAATAGATTTAAGGGACTAGATCTGATAGATAGAGTGCCTGATGAACTATGGACTGAGGTTTGTGACATTGTACAGGAGACAGGGATCAAGACCATCCTCATGGATAAGAAATGCAAAAAAGCAAAATGGCTGTCTGGGGAGGCCTTACAAATAGCTGTGAAAAGAAGAGAGGTGAAAAGCAAAGGAGAAAAGGAAAGATACAAGCATCTGAATGCAGAGTTCCAAAGAATAGCAAGAAGAGATAAGAAAGCCTTCTTCAGCGATCAATGCAAAGAAATAGAGGAAAACAACAGAATGGGAAAGACTAGAGATCTCTTCAAGAAAATTAGAGATATCAAGGGAACATTTCATGCAAAAATGGGCTCGATAAAGGACAGAAATGGTATGGACCTAACAGAAACAGAAGATATTAAGAAGAGGTGGCAAGGATACACAGAAGAACTGTACAACAAAGATCTTCACGACCAAGATAATCACCATGGTGTGATCACTCACCTAGAGCGAGACATCCTGGAATGTGAAGTCAAGTGGGCCTTAGAAAGCATCACTATGAACAAAGGTAAGTGGAGGTGATGCAATTCCTGTGGAGTTTTTTCAAATCCTGAAAGATGATGCTGTGAAAGTGCTGCACTCAATATGCCAGCAAATATGGAAAACTCAGCAGTGGCCACAGGACTGGAAAAGGTCAGTTTTCATTCCAATCCCAAAGAAAGGCAATGCCAAAGAATGCTGAAACTACCACACAATTGCACTCATCTCACATGCTAGTAAAGTAATGCTCAAAATTCTCCAAGCCAATCTTCAGCAATATGTGAACCGTGAACTTCCAGATGTTCAAGCTGGTTTTAGAAAAGGCAGAGGAACCAGAGATCAAATTGCCAACATCTGCTGGATCATGGAAAAAGCAACAGAGTTCCAGAAAACATCTATTTCTGCTTTATTGACTATGCCAAAACCTTTGACTGTGTGGATCACAATAAACTGGGAAAATTCTGAAAGAGATGGGAATACTAGACCACCTGACCTGCCTCTTGTGAAACCTATATGCAGGTCAGGAAACAACAGTTAGAACTGGACATGGAACCACAGACTGGTTCCAAGTAGGAAAAGGAGTACATCAAGACTGTATATTGTCACCCTGCTTATTTAACTTATATGCAGAGTACATCATGAGAAATGCTGGGCTGGAAGAAGCACAAGCTGGCATCAAGATTGCCAGGAGAAATATCAATAACCTCAGATATGCAGATGACATCACCCTTATGGCAGAAAGTGAAGAGGAACTAAAAAGCTTCTTGATGAAAGTGAAAGAGGAGAGTGAAAAAGTTGGCTTAAAGCTCAACATTCAGAAAATGAAGATCATGGCATCTGGTCCCATCACTTCATGGGAAATAGATGGGGAAACAGTGGCAACAGTGGCAGACTTTATTTTAGCAGGCTCCAAAATCACTGCAGATGGTGACTGCAGCCATGAAATTAAAAGACATTTACTCCTTGGAAGAAAAGTTAGGACCAACCTAGATAGTATATTCAAAAGCAGAGATGTTACTTTGCTAACAAAGGTCCGTCTAGTCAAGGCTATGGTTTTTCCAGTGGTCCTGTATGGATGTGAAAGACAGTGAAGACAGCTGAGCATCGAAGAATTGATGCTTTTGAACTGTGGTGTTGGAGAAGACTCTTGAGAGTCCCTTGGACTGCAAGGAGATCCAACCAGTCCATTCTGAAGGAGATCGGCCCTGGGATTTCTTTGGAGGGAATGATGCTGAAGCTGAAACTCCAGTATTTTGGCCACCTCATGCGAAGAGTTGACTCATTGGAAAAGACTCTGATGCTGGGAGAGATTGGGGGCAGGAAGAAAAGGGGACGACCGAGGATGAGATGGCTGGATGGCATCACCGACTCGATGGACATGAGTCTGAGTGAACTCCGGGAGTTGGACAGGGAGGCCTGGCGTGCTGCGATTCATGGGGTCGCAAAGAGTCAGACACAACTGAGGGACTGAACTGAATGGAACTGTTGTCATTTGGCAGCACTTGCAAACTCTGCCCTGAGATGGATTGCATATAATGAGAATGCAGCAACCTACAGTTGCTACAGAATGCAGTTACATACAACCTAGGACTTTATTGTGAGGACAGAATGGTGTGCTTTGAAGTTTATGTGGGATTTATATTGATTCTTCTCCTTATCCAACTAAGAATTTATTTTGTTTAAGAGAAATTCCTCTTTTATACAGAATAGGAGCATGGGTCCTAAGGACCAGGAGGGAAAGTGGAAGATAATTCACATTTATTCCTCCCTCTTGTACTTGAAGGGCTCTAAAGCCTCGCCATACACTTTGAAGTTGGCACTATTATTACCCTATTTTATAATAGTTAAATTGTGGCTGTGGTGAGTACCCTTAGCACTCAATAGACCTTCAAATGTGGCTTGAAGGAATTCATAAATGAAAGTGGAGTCACATGCTTAAGGCAGCACAGGTGCCTAAGTGGAAACACCTTTGAAACTGATGTTTCCATGACGCTATGATGGGCATCCTAGGCTTGTAAATTAACTTCTTGGTGACGAGTAAAACCCTTTTTCTCTGTAATCGTCCATTCTTTTGTCTCTAAAGTATTTGGGTCTAAGCATCCTTCCTGAAAGCAAGAGAGAAAGGGAAGATGCATGAAGCCTCAGAGAGACTTCCAGGTGGACAAGATGTAAGTTGAGGGACCACAACTTCATGGCCTCTATCTTCTCAGTAATTAAGGTGGCCAGGTCATATGCTAAGGATAACAACTAGAGATTGGGTTGGGATTGAGACATTCCAGGACTTAGACTGGAGAAGATTTGGAGGGGTTTCTATGTGATTTGTTTGAATTTAGAGTTAAATTTGCAATATCAAGACATGGAAGCAGCTTAAATGTCCATCAACAGATGATTGGATAAATAAGACAAGGTATGTATGTACAATGGAATGTTGCTCAACCATAAAAATGAATGAAATCATGCCATTTGCAGCAACATGGATGTACCTAGAGATTACCAGATGAAGTGAAGTCAGTCAGACAAAGACGAATATTTTATGATATTGCTTATATATAGAATCTTAAAAAAAGATAAAAATGAACATATATTTTTTTAAGGAAGACTAGTGCTGTTTTTATTTTATTATTTTTTAAAATATAAATTTATTTATTTTAATTGGAGGTTAATTACTTTACAATATTGTATTGGTTTTGCCATACATCAACATGAATCCACCACAGGTATACACGTGTTCCCCATCCTGAACCCCCCTCCCTCCTCCCTCCCCGTACCATCCCTCTGGGTCATCTCAGTGCACCATCCCCAAGCATCCAGTATCATGCATTGAACCTGGACTGGCGATTCGTTTCATATATGATATTATACAAATGAACTTCTTTACAAAACAGAAATAGACTTACAGATATTGAAAACAAACTTGTAGTTATCAAAGGGGAAAGAAAGTGGAGTCACTCAGTTGTGTCCAACTCTTTGCGACCCCATGAACTGTAGCCTACCAGGCTCCTCCATCCGTGGGGTTCTCCAGGCAAGACTAGTGGAGTGGGTTGCTATTTCCTTCTCCAGGGGATCTTTCCGACCCAGGGATCAAACCTGGGTCTGGGTCTCCCGCATTGCAGGCAGATACTTTATCCTCTGAGCCACCAGGGAAGCCCCCATCAAAGGGGAAAGGAGGGGATAAACAGGAGTTTGGGATTAACAGCATAGGGAACTATATTCAATATCTTGCAGTAACCTATATAATGGAGAAGAATCTGAGAAAGAATATGTATAATTAACTGAATCACTTTGCTGTTACACTTGAAGCTGACCCAGTATTGTAAATCAACTATATCTCAATTAAGATAAAATTAAAGTTGAATAAAAGATTTGCTGAGACCAGTGGGGGAAAATCCCAAAATAATTAAATTATTCCCAACTTGTGGATGAGAAAACTTAAGAATTTCTCAAGATTCCAAAGGGGAAAAAAGTGAAAAGTGTTAGTCTTGTCCAATTCTTTGCAACCCTGTGGACTGTAGCTTGCCATGCTTCTCTCTCCATGGAATTCTCCAGGCAAGGATACTGGAGCAGATTGCCATTTCCTTCCAGGGAATCTCCCCAGTGCACTCATCAAAACCGACTCTCCTGCATTGCAGGCAGATTCTGAGCCTGTCTGAGCTCACCAGGGAAGCTCCATTTCTAAAGGCAGTAAGTGGCATTTTAGACTCAGGTCAACTTCTGTAATTACCTGTGTATTTTTATGGAGTCTGCTCTCCATATTCGTTTCTCAATTGACTATTGGATAGAATGCCCACCTCTTGAGAGCAAGGACTATGTTTCTTCATCTTGTGTTTTCCGAAGCCCTTCACACAATGTGCAGTGCTGAACAGGCTCTCAGAGGACTGGGATCAGAGCCAGAGGGTGGGCTTTAGATATACAAGCTGGGGTTAACTCAATCGATATGCTCATTTAGAGGAACAGCCCTGGAGAGAGAAGGATGGAGACTCAGGTAGGAGCTTAACTTGCAGGCCCAAGGAGGTATCCTGCATGAAGGTAAGGCTTCATGGAGTCCAGATTGCCCCTGGCTCACCAGGACCTTTCTTCTGACCCTGATCTGGAGTGAGGGAGGGGACCCTCTTCTTACTGCTTCACCATGAGTGCATCTCCATGGTCAAGGGCTGACTTCTCAAGCTTTCTTCCTCCTTATGACTCAGCATCCCACTTCCAGCCCAGGATACAGATTATTGAAAATACTAACTCGCATAATAGTTTAGTGCTCTGGAGAAATCTGGGGCTTTCACAATTGCAGGGAATCACCAGAGCTGACACTGGGTGTGAATATGAGAATGTTACCTGTGTGTGGCTATTGAGTGTGTGTGATGCATGTAAGCAATTTCCTGAGAATATGTGTGTGCCCAGGAGGCGTGTGCCTGTGAGCGTATAGGCATGTGGATAACAGTGCCTGTGGCCCCAAGTCCTAGATGGCAGATTTACGGTCCCAGAAATCTACTCCTAATTCAGTAGACAGAATTTTCCAGATTTTTCAGTCTTAAAATGACCTGAACCCAAACCTTGATCTGGCTCTCCTGGTTGTGAAAATACTTGGAAATACAATGCTATGCCACCATGAAACTTGACATTTCAGAAGCTAAAATAAATTCTTGAATCTTTGAAGAGTCATATGTTTTAAAAAAATCTTGTAAGTTCTTTAAGGAACTGAATAAAATAGTAACTATGTATAATACTTATTAATACTAAATATTTGTTGTCTCAGTTGAGATTAGAATTGGTTGCATTAATACAGACACATAGACATACAAATTATTTATTTTTCTCTCAAGTAAAAGAAGTGCAGCCATTGATATAATAGCTCTGTGAAGTGGTGAGGGCCCCAGGTTTCATTTAGGTAAAAGGGTTTTTATTTGTTTTGTTTGCTGTATGGAAGAATAATGGCTGCTGCTGCTGAGTCACTTCAGTCATGTCTGGGGATCATTAAATTAACTATATGTGTATCCAGAGGTAATATTCAAAATACTTATCAATTGCTAGAGAGACTGTCAGTTCTTACTGGCCCAGGCATTAACCCTTTAGTTGGCAGATGGTGGAAATTTCTAAGGGCTCCTGGGGTAACAAGAAAGATATTCGGAGATCCTGGGGGCAGAGCTACTTACCAATCGGCCTAGAATTATTTCAATATTTCTGTATCTGTCCTCTCTGTACTCTACAACCAGAAACCCTGGTAATATATTACCATGCTTAATTTTTCCCAGGTCCATAAGATTGACATGAGAGAGGTTGTTCATCCCAGTGATGTTTATGATGGGGGAATTTCTGCTATTCTGGGTGCCCATCATTGGAGAGTGGATAATGTGCACAGTAACAAAATGGAAATACACACAGACCAATGGGGATGGAGGTAAAAACCACAGCACCATATGGAATAAATACATGAGAAGATTGAGATAAAGGCCAAATGACTATTTGCATAAATTTTAAATGTATGCATTCAAATCAGCCATACATATTTTGCAAGGACACATGGAAACGAAGGCGATCAATAAGCTCATTAGAATGGCAGCCTACGGAGAGCAGGTGGCAGTGTCAGTGTGGAAGCGGGGATAAAGGCAAAATAAACAATTAGAACAGGAGAGAGGCCTTGAGTGCTAATGATGATAATATGATCTAACTGAGGAGTATGAGTAATTTAGCTTTCTGTAACCACAGGAAGAAAAGAAAGAGGAAAGAAGGATGACTAGTCAGTTGACCTGACCAGCACCCATAGGTGACTGCAGTTGAATTTAAAGACGAAGCATGGGTGTATTTCAAAGATCCTGAAAGATCTTTTGGTTCCTTTGCACCACCATATCTTGTTAGGGTAGGACTGCCTTATAATTATGGTAAAAGCTGTGATTTTTTTTCAAAATAAATTTTAATAGAAAATTTCTCCTGTCCCAGTGGCTGAATGTGGCTTCCCAAATGGCTCAGTGGGTAAAGAATCTGCCTGCAATGCAGGAGACATAAGAGACATGGGTTCAATCCCTGGGCCAGGAAGATCCCCTGGAGAAGGAAATGACAACCCCCTCCAGTATTCTTGCCTGGGAAATCCCATGGACAGAAGAGCTTGGTGGGCTCCAGTCCATGGGGTTGCAAAGAGTCGGACATGATTGAACAACTAAGCACAGGGACTGAATGGGTCACTTCCACTGACATCCCATTGGAAAGACCTCAGTTGTATGCTCTCCCTTAGTGGCACAAGAGGCTTGGACATGTAGACTTTATCCCTGGCCAGCAGTGTAACTTGTAGGATGAGCAACTGTCCTGGTTTGTTTGGACTGAGGAGGTTCTTGGGACACTGGACTTTCAGTTTTAAAACTGGAACAATCCCAGGAAAACCAGGAAGAGCTGGTTACCTTATGACCCAGGTAACCATTGAGGATATTACTACTGAGGAAGCAGAAGAGAAAGATCACGAGGTTGTTCCTAGCAGTCTCCATCACAGAGAAAAATCTGCCTTCTTCTGGTTGGAAATGAAGGCTAGACTCCTATCATACAAATGAAGGATTATTAAAACAGGTGCAGGAGTCCCCCAGAGGAAAACTCACCAGGTTCACACATCAGAGGCGGTCTTTGGTGCCTCTGAATTTGCTTTCCTGACCCCTCCCTGAAGCCTGAAAGCCTGTATTCCATCCTTGTATCCATCATCCATCCATCCATCTCATTCTTTTATTCTTAAAGTAGTCACAGAGCATCTGTAATGGGCCAGGCTTTGTGATATTGAGCTGAATAATACCACATAATGTCAGCCTTCACAGAGCTACAGTTTAACACAGGAGACTCAATCCAAGGAGGCAACAGTAGTACAGGAGTGTAACTGTACGAAGCAAAATGGGACCCAGTGGAAGGAACAGCTAAATTGATTTTGTGGGTTAAAGGAAAGCCTGAGAATGGGTGATAATGATACTGGAGGTTGCATTGGCATTTGCCAGATAAAGAAGAGGGCATTATCAAAATAGAGTAGGTAGACCAAAGGCTCAGAGAGCACATGAAGAGCCCAGGGGAAGGATGGAGCTCACATGTTAGGCTGGATTGCAAGAGTGAGAAGTATGTTTGAGTTGGGGAAGATGTATAGGAATGGACAAAGCAGAGAAAAGAGTGTGACATGCCACTGGCTGAAAAGGTAGGCCTTGGCCAGATTGCGAGCAATCTAGAAGTCCATCCCTTGCAGTATTCTTATGACCTAAACTTCTTACAGAGCCTTTACTGTACTAAACTGTACTGTGTGTATTGACAAGTGGGATGCAGTATGCATTTGCCCAAAGCCTTTGACCAAGCCACAGATCTTCCATGGAACTCACCTTGGGGGTTTTCAGAGGAAATCTCCAAGTACCTAGGAGAGCATTCCTTTGTGCCTAGAGATTTAAGTTACATTCTGTCACAGGGTTTTTTCCCTTTAATAAAGTATAAACCATGTCCCTTTATCTGTAGATTGTAAGCTTTTAAAACTCACAAGGACTTTGCTGCTGCTGCTGCTGTTGCTAAGTCACTTCAGTCGTGTCTGACTCTGTGCGACCCCAGAGACGGCAGCCCACCAAGCTCCCCCATCCCTGGGATTCTCCAGGCAAGAACACTGGAGTGGGTTGCCATTTCCTTGTCCAATGCATGAGAGTGAAAAGTGAAAGTGAAGTCGCTCAGTCGTGTCCGACTCTTAGCACTGCATGGACTGCAGCCTTCCAGGCTCCTCTGTCCATGGGATTTTCCAGGCAAGAAAGGCAATTGCCATTGCCTTCTCCACACAAGGACTTCAGACATTATCTAATCCAAGTCCAAAGAGAACTGAAAAGGAGATATCACTGTCCTGTTCAATGGATGAAGTGGATTAGAATTCAAGTCTTTGAACTTTAAGGCTATAAATATTTAAGGCATTTTCAAAATTAACAGAGGGCATTTAAAGTAAGCATACAAGTGATTTTGTGAAAGAAGAGCGATAATTGTAGTAATAACCTGGAATAAAAGCATTCTAGTTAATTAATAAGATTTAGTCTTGAGCTGCCTGGCATCCAAGCGAAGACATCAATGTGAAAGTTTATATGTTTATTTTAACCTGATGAAAGGTAACAGAGGAAAACAAGAATGCCAGTTCCTTCTAGGAGCAGACTGAGTTGAGCAATCCTATGACAGAACCACTGTAATTCATTTCACAAATATGCATACCGAAGGCGATGGCACCCCACTCCAGTACCCTTGCCTGGAAAATCCCATGGACAGAGGAGCCTGGTAGGCTGCAGTCCATGGGGTTGCTAAGGTCAGACACGACTAAGCGAGTTCACTTTCACTTTTTATTTTCATGCATTGGAGAAGGAAATGGCAACCCACTCCAGTGTTCTTGCCAGGAGAACCCCAGGGACGGGGGAGCCTGGTGGGCTGCCATCTATGGGGTCACACAGAGTCGGACACGACTGAAGTGACTTAGCAGAGTAGCAGAGAGAGAAGACTGTGGAAATTCAGTCTCAAGGCCCTCATTGCCTGGTTGAGCATAAACAATTAAAACTTATCTTTGACAAATGAGGCAAGAATATACAATGGAGAAAAGACAATCTCTTTAACAAGTGGTGCTGGGAAAACTGGTCAACCACTTGTAAAAGAATGAAACTAGAACATTTTCTAACACCATACACAAAAATAAACTCAAAATGGATTAAAGATCTAAATGTAAGACCAGAAACTATAAAACTCCTAGAGGAAAACATAGGCAAAACACTCTCTGACATAAATCACAGTGGGATCCTCTATGACCCACCTCCCAGAGTAATAGAAATAAAAGCAAAAATAAACAAATGGGACCTATATAAACTTAAGACTTTTGCACAACAAAGGATACTATAAGCAAGGTGAAAAGACAGCCTTCAGAATGGCAGAAAATAATAGCAAATGAAGCAACTGACAAAGAATTACTCTCAAAAATATAAAAGTAGCTCCTGCAGTTCAATCCCAGAAAAATAAATGACCCAATCAAAAAATGGGCCAAAGAACTAAACAGACATTTCTCCAAAGAAGACATACAAATGGTTAACAAACACATGAAAAGATGCTCAACATCACACATTATCAGAGAAATGCAAATCAAAACCACAATGAGGTACCATTTCACGCCAGTCAGAAGGGCTGTGATCCAAAAGTCTACAAGCAATATATGCTGGAGAGAGTGTGGAGAAAAGGGAACCCTCTTACACTGTTGGTGGGAATGCAAACTAGTACAGCCACTATGGAGAACAGTGTGGAGATTCCTTAAAAAACTGGAAATAGAACTGCCATAAGACCCAGCAATCCCACTGCTGGGCATACACACTGAGGAAACCAGAACTGAAAGAGACACATGTACCCCAGTGTTCAGCACAGCACTGTTTATAACAGCCAGGACATGGAAGCAACCTAGATGTCCATCAGCAGATGAATGGCTAAGAAAGCTGTGGTACATATACACAATGGAATATTACTCAGCCATTAAAAAGATACATTTGAATCAGTTCTAAGAGGTGGATGAAACTGGAGCCTATCATACAGAGTGAAATAAGTCAGAAAGAAAAACACCAATACAGTATATTAATGCATATACATGGAATTTAGAAAGATGGTAATGATGACCCTATATGCGAGACAGCAAAAGAGACACAGATATAAAGAATAGTCTTTTGGACTCTTTGGGAGAAGGCGAGAGTGGGATGGTTTGAGAGAATAGCATTGAAACATGTATATTATCATATGTGAAATAGATCGCCAGTCCAGGTTGAATGCATGAGACAAGGTGCTCAGGGCTGGTGCACTGGGACGACCCTGAGGGATGGGATGAGGAGGGAGGTGGGAGGCAGGTTCAGGATGGGGAACACAGGTATACCCATGGCTGATTCATGTCAGTGTATGGCAAAAACCACTACAATATTATAAAGTAATTAGCCTCCAATTAAAATAAATAAATTAACTTAAAAAATAATACAACAGATAAAAAGTATGCTCACACACACACACACAAACCTCAATATGGAGGAACTTCCTTTGTCTAGTGGTTAAGACTGAGCCTTCCAACACAGGGGGTGTGGGTTCAGTTCCTGGTGGGAGAGCTAAGGTTCCATATTTCTTATGGTCAAAAAACTAAAACATACTTGAGAGAATAGCATTGAAACATATACATTATCATATGTAAAACAGATAGCCAGTGGGAGTTTGATGTATGATGCAGGGAACCCAAAGCCAGTGGTGCTCTGTGACAACCTGGGGTGGGGTGGGGAGGGAGGTGGGGGGGATTCAGGAGGGAGGAGACATACATATATGCCTATGGCCAATTCATGTTATTGCATGGTAAAAATCAATAAATAAATAAATAAATTGCCAACATCCACTGGATCATAGAAAAAGCAAGGGAATTCCAGAAAAACATCTACTTCTGCTTTATTGACTACGCCAAAGCCTTTGAATGTATGGATTTCAACAAACTTAAAGAGATTCTTAAAGAGATGAGAATACCAGACCACCTGACTTACCTCCTGAGAAATCTGTAGCAGGTCAAGAAGCAACAGTTAGAGTCGGACATGGAACAACAGACTGGTTCCAAACTGGGAAAGGAATACATCAAGGCTGTATATTGTCACCCTGCTTATTTAACTTCTATGCAGAACACATCATGAGAAATGCTGAGCTGGATGAAGTGCAAGCTGGAATCAAGATTGCTGAGAGAAATATCAGTAACCTCAGATATGCAGATGACACCACCCTTAAGGCAGAAAGTGAAGAGAAACTGAAAAGCCTCTTGATAAAAGTGAAAGAGGAGAGTGAAAAAGTTGGCTTAAAACTCAACATTCAGAAACCTAAGATCATGGCATCTGGTCCCATCACTTCATGGCAAATAGATGGGGAAACAATGGAAACAGTGAGAGACTATTTTCTTGGGCTCCAAAATCACTGCAGGTGGTGACTGCAGCCATCAGTCACCAGATTTCAATTCAGTCGCTCAGTCGAGTCTGACTCTTTGCCACCCCATGGACTGCAGCATGCCAGGCTTCCCTGTCCATCACCAACTCCTAGAGCTTGCTCAAACTCATCTCCATCGAGTTAGTGATGTCATCCAACCATCTCATCCTGTGTTGTCCCCTTCTCCTCCTGCCTTCCACTTTTCTCAGCCTCAGGGTCTTTTCCAACGAATAAGTTATTTGCATCAGGTGGCCAAAGTATTGGAGCTTCAGCTTCAACATCAGTCCCTTCAAATGAGTATTCAGGACTGATTTCCTTTAGGATTGACTGGTTTGATCTGCTTGTCCAAGGGACTCTCAAGAGTCTTCTCCAACACCACAATTCAAACGCACAAGTTCTTCGGTGCTCAGCTTTCTTTATGGTCCAACTCTCACACCCATATATGACTACCGGAAAAATCATAGCTTGGACTAGATGGACCTTTGTTGCCAAAGTAATGTCTCTTTTTAATATGACAGCTTTTTAATGACAGCTTTTTAATATGCTGTCTAGGTTGGTCATAGCTTTTCTTCCAAAGAGCAAGCGTCTTTTAATTTCATGGCTGCAGTCACCTCTGCAGTGATTTTGGAGCCCAAGAAAACAAAGTCTGTTACTGTTTCCAAAGGGAGAGGAGATGTATCATTCAGGACAGGAAAGCGGTGGTTTTCCTGAGGGTAGTGATTATCAGTTGAATGGTGTGCTAACAGAAGGAGAGTTTGTTGAGCAAAGATTTGGTAGAGGGTTTAAGGAGAGGAAGCACAGTGTGAAGGTGGGACAACATGAAAATGGCTGGTGAGTTTAAGGAATTTCAGTGTTTAATGTGCTCAGATTGGCTGGACTGACATTCAAACTGCTGGATGCTGCTGCTGCTAAGTCGCTTCAGTTGTGTCCGACTCTGTGCGACCCCATAGACGGCAGCCCACCAGGCTCCCCAATCCCCGGGATTCTCTAGGCAAGAATACTGGAGTGGGGTGCCATTTCCTTCTCCAGTCCATGAAAGTGAAAAGTGAAAGTGAAGTCGCTCAGTCGTGTCCGACTCTTAGCGACCCCATGGACTGCAGCCCACCAGGCTCCTCCACCCATGGGATTTTCCAGGCAAGAGTACTGGAGTGGGGTGCCATTGCCTTCTCCCAAACTGCTGGATAAAGACTAGCAAATAAGAGCAACCAAATGAGTAAATGTTGCCCATCATTCCTGATACCCTCTCACTCTCCACCTTGCTGCCAGGGATGAGAGCCTTTTCCTTTTCACCTGTAGATCTGTCCCCATTTAAAAACAAATGAGTACTGCTCTTGCCTCCAGGGATGCCACCCAACTGTTTCCTGTCTACTTTCCTGAGAATGGAAGGTCAAAGACAGCTTTGGGCGGGGAGAAGGAAGAGATCACGTAGACTTGTGGGTAAGGGGGTGAGAGGAGACCCTGAAAATAGGAGGTATCAAGAGCAAGGAGAATATGGAGCCCTGAAGACAGGCTGCATGAAGCCCACTTGCTTGAGACACCTCCACTAACTCCTGGAATCTTCTCTGAAACCATGGAGGGGTGAGTACTAGTGTCAGTGGGTGATTAACCCCCTCCAGGCTGATGCATGGCTTGCCAGGTGCTTCCCTGTGGGCAGGGTTAGTGAAAAGAAAATGAGGTGTCATATCATGGGGCAAAAAGACATTTTGGTGGGGTGGGAGGTGGGCATGAGGGAGGAAAGAAGCGGTCAGACAGATCAGAGCATGGACTTTAGTGATGGAGACTGTGGTCAGAGCAAGGGGCTCTAGATTTAGGGAGGGGGGCGAAAGTGTGGCTGTGTGTGTGTAGCTGAATGTGTGTGCATTCACCACTTGGCCTGGCTCAACCTTGGAATAGGAAATAGACATGCTTTTTATGGTCCACGCAAAGCTTTCCTGTTATTTCATTGGCTTCACATGATCACCCTTTGAGGGAGAAACTTTTCTTATAGATGAATAAACTAGGGCTGAAAAGCCAAGTGACTTGCTCTCAGGGCTCCCCACAAGGTACGGCAGGATGAGAACTCAGTCTGGCTCTCAAATCTGTGCCCCTTTTAACCTAACCTCTCCCCTAAATATGCCCAGAGTGGAGGCCTGTCCTTCCTGTCCCCAGCTCTCACAGATGCCAAGTGGGGGCTCTTTCTGAGCCCCCTGTGTGTGCCTTCCCTCCAGTTCACATGTGTCAACCAGACCCCAAGGGAAGGACCTCACTCAGACTCTTCTGCACTGCAGATGCATTCTGCAGTGCTTAGAGATACGGAACATACTTCATTCTCAAGTAAACAATGCTGGATTTTTGGGATAAACTTGGTGATTTGAAAATGATTAAACTGCTAACTGCTGGAGAGACCTGGAAGCATTCTTCTCAGGTGCTGATACAAAGTAAATACATTTTTAGAATAATCTTAGTTTTGATGATAAGATGATGGATGGTGCATGAAAATTTACCTTTCCAGTCCACTTGCTAAAGCAGTGTAGATAAATGCTTTGAATCCTCTTCCACAAGAGATGGGTCAGCCTAGAGGGTTCAAAGAGTGATGGGATCAGGGTCAGAGAGCTCCCCCCAGAGTCTCCCCCCAAAACACCTGTTCTCCAGTCATCTGCATGCCCATCCCTCCTTCTTGAATCCAGCATCCTTTCCTTGCCAAATGAAAATGCTGGAGGCTGAGGGCAGAAGACTTTCTCTTCTCATCAGCCATTCCTGCTGGCCACCATCCTCTCCTTTAGCCAAACCGCCCTGTAAAGTTCAGGTTTGACCTCCTTCTAGAAGCCTACCAGACTTTGTAAGTACTGCTCCCTTATCTGACTCCCACTGTGGGCTTTGATCAACCAAAAATGACGAGAAAAACCCCAAAGACACCATGGGGATACTTCGGTGAGGTCAGAGAAAAGTGTCTTTCACTCTTTCTTCACACCCGTTTGCCCTCATCCCCTCCCGAGGGCCTGGCTCAGGGCCTGGCACTTAACTATGTGTGTGTGGTCTTGCTAGGTGCTGGTCTGGGACAAGTGATGGGAGAGAGGGTGCTGGGTTGCGGACGGTTGGCAGACTGCGAGATATGGGGCGGGAATCCGAGGAACACTGGGCGCCTACAGCTCGGAGCAGCTGGCTCCGAAGAATTATTGCAAGTCTGCACAACTTAAAAGTTGGGGCCGCAGTCCTTGGGGAGAAAATTCTGGTAAATTCGCAGTGCTTTGCTTGCGGGCGGAGAGGCGTTGCGGGGGCCGCTGGGAGGTCTCCGCAGAGGAGGTCACCGATCTCCTGCAGGGTCAAGGTGCACTCATCCCTGGAGGGCGCGCAGGTGGGAGGCGCGGGGCGCGCTCCTGCTGCTCCCGCCTGGACCCGGCGCGCCGCCCCGGGGGTGACTCTGCACTTGGGTCCGGGCGAGGGCGCGCGCCCCGCGGGGCCGCGTCTCAGTCCATCCAACAGTCCGCTCGTCGCGCGGCCTGAGTCCCGCAGCCGGCGATCGCCCGCGGCACCGCGCCGCGCCCTCGGCCGGGAGCGCCGACTGGGAGCCTGAAGCCAGGCGGCGGACGGAGCTGCGACCAATGGGGTGGCGGCCGAGCTGGGGGCCCCGCCCCGCCCCG
>SJXQ01010625.1:52802-76229 GCA_006408695.1 Aepyceros melampus
CACGCACTTCTCCTGCTCTGCCTCTTGTGGTCTCTTTTGGGAAAGGAGCACCCTTTGCACCATGGTGTCTGAGCGCTTCAGCTGGGGACCCTGAGACGGTAGCCTAACTCTGGCAACCCAGGACAGGGGTGGAGGGCAACAGGGAAGCACCTCTACACGCCAGAATGACCTTGGAACACCTGGTTTGAGGCTGGAGCGTGGAGAGGGTGTTTCTCATCTCCATCTGACTTGATTTTTGTCTTTCATCTCACAGGCCCCCAGAGTAGGGCAGGTGAGAAAAACCAGATCAGAAACGTTCCCATCCCTTTTCATGTATTTGCTTAAGGGATTTGCATAAGCATTCGCTTAGAACTGGGTAAGTTACCCCTTTTTGCTCCCCTTACTGACTACTTGCAAATACCTGCCCAGGTAAACAGAATGCAAGCATTTCCTGAGCACCTGCCCTCTTGCTAAAGGCAGATGCCCTAGTCCTTCTCTCTGCACATGTCTCAGGCTGAGAGAGGGTGGCATTGATTCTGTGGTTGAACTTGCTCTACTAGGTAGGTCTCACTCTTTCTCTGGGTGGTAAACTGCTAAGGACATTGATTCACTCAGTATGTGTTTACAACCAGACCACAGGGGTTGGGCCAGGCCTTGGTCATATGCAGTAAGGTGAAGTTTCTGCTCCCAATTTTTTTTTTTTCCATTTCTCACCAGATTCCTTTCTTCTCCTGTTCTAATATTAAATTAGTCATTTCAGAACTAGGAATGATCAGTACTGGGGTAGGGAGAAGATGATTATGAAATACTCAGAAACTCGGAATCCAGAGCTTGCTGTGAATATTTTAAGGAGACTTGCAGAATCTGTTTTGCCTCTGTCTTGTGTCTGAGCCATCATTACCTGGAAAATCAGCCTGAACAAGAAAAGTCCTTAATGAATGCAGCAAAGCTAAGGTTTTCCTGGTCAAGTATGTGAGAGCAAATGGGGAGGTTGGAAGCAATCTTCATTCTGTTCAGAAATTTTAAAATATTAAAAAGCCAATGCCCTGACACTTGAGCTTGCCAGCAAAGCACCGGCTAAGTTTTTTCTTCTTCCTTATTATTTTAAAGAAGGGGAGGGAAGAGTGGGCACTTCAGCCACCTCTTCTGTGTCCAGTGAATTTTGCCCGTTACTGTCACCCTTCAGAGACTGCCTCCCTGTTCTACGAGAGTTCTCCATCTGCCCCGTGTCTGGCATTTGGGACTGGGAGTGTGTTAGCTCCAAGAGAGCAGGCATCACAAGGGTTTTCCATGTAGGGTCTTCATTCTCCAGTTCCCCAGACAAGGGATGGAACCAGGCCCGCTGCGGTGGAAGTGTGGTGTCTTAACCACTGGACTGCCAGAGAAGTCCTCTTCTTTATCCTCCTGCAATGGGGGAGACCTGAGTTTGATCCCTGAGTTGAGAAGATTCCCTGGAAAAGGGAAAGGCTACCTACTCCAGTATTCTGGCCTGGAGAAGTCCCTGGACTGTATAGTCCATGGGGTCGCAAGGAATCGGACACGACTGAGCGACATTCACTTTTTATCACAAATCTATCTATTTAAACAATAGCATTATTGGCTGGGTGCCATATGCCAGCTACTCTGCTTGGCACTTTTCCAGGCATTATCTCATTTAATCCTCAAAACACTCCCATTGGGAAGTGAGGCTTCCTTTCTTGGTCACAGTGTGTCTGTGGGAGCCAGCAATACATGGAGCCCCTGCAGGGCGCTCTGAGTTAATGGGAGATCACAGGCTGGGGCTGGGCCCGAGGTCTCACTAGCAGGCAAGGCCAGCTACCCAGGGGGGTTGGAGGCAGAGGGAAGGGTGGGCGTGCTTACAGTCCCTACTGATCAGTTATCAAGAAGGTAGATCTGCCCAAGTACCACTTGTGTGAAAAACCTACTAAGACTGGGGACCTGGGTTCCAGCCTGATTTCTGCCTGCTCATGGCTCCTAGACTTACTTTGCTTCTCATTTAGCTGTGAGGATCTTGCTGGACATTGTTGTTACCTTGAACGAGGCACTATGTTGAAAGCTCTTGATGCATTAACTCATTTCATCCTGATGATACCCTTAGGAGATAGCTGTTTTAACACTCCATTTTTTATTTTATTGGCTTAAAACAACAGAAAAAAATATTCTTCTACAGTTCTGGAGGCTGCTGCTGCTGCTAAGTCACTTCAGTCGTGTCCAACTCTGTGTGACCCCATAGACGGCCTCCTACCAGGCTCCTCTGTCCCTGGGATTCTCAAGCATTCTTGCTGGAGTGGGTTGCCATTTCCTTCTCCAATGCATGAAAGTGAAAAGTGAAAGTGAAGTTGCCCAGTCGTTTCCGACTCTTGGCGACCTTATGGACTGCAGCTTACCAGGCTCCTCCATCCATGGGATTTTCCAGGCAAGAGTACTGGAGTAGGGTGCCATTACCTTCTCCGTTCTGGAGGCTAGCAGACCCAAATCAAGTTTGCCCACAGGCAAGGGGAATCTGTTCTTGGCCTAGTCCAGTTTTGGGTGGCTCCAGGCATCCCTTGGCTTATTGCTACATAACTCTGATCTCTGCCCCCATGAATTACCCTATTGTAGATGAGAAAAAAAGAGACAACTGAGTATCATGTGCCAAGTCCCATAATGAGGATGATGGGAAGCTAGAATTCTGTCCCTTGCAGTCTGGCTGTGGAGCTGGAGCCACTGCTCGATTCCTTTTTGTGTATCCCTGTGCCCTGCGCTTAGTAGGACTCAGGCTGGGCTTGTTGGATGGTGACCTTGAGAGGTGGCTTGCTGTTACGAAGCAACTTTTTGGTTGCCTCTCCCCTTGAAACTCCCATCCCCATTCTCCCCATCTCCTCTTGAAAAGAAACTTGAAAACTATGCTAGAAAAATATTCTTTTTTCTTTGGCCAATGTTATCCTCTCTCCAGTGGAACTCTGCCCAGCTGGTTGGGAAAAAGGGAAACAGACCAGAAAGGTCATGGGGTAGGTAAACATTAGGGCTATTTCCAGAAAGGATGTTTATTATCAGTGAGAAATCCAGGAAAATCACAGGATAGTTCACTTTCTGTCAAATCCATTAAAAAAGACAGCCAGTAACCAACTCACAAAAAATTATTGTGTGATTACCTGATGCTGGAAATGGTTGAAGGCAAAAGGAGAAGCAAGCAGCAGAGGATGAGATGGTGAGATAGCATCACCGACTCAATGGATATGAATTTGATCAAACTATCTCTGTGAGATAGTGGAGGATGGAGAAGCATGGCGAGCTACAGTCCATTGGTTCACATTTATGTCATCTGTTTTCTATGATTGTGTCTCCACTGCTTCTCTGCAAGTAGGTTCATCATTGCCATCTTTCTAGATTCCATGTTGTTGTTTAGCCACCCAGTCTTGTCTGACTCTTTACAACCCCATGGACTGCAGCACTTCCAGGCCTCTTTGTCCCTCACAATCTCTCAAAGTTTGCCCAGGTTCATATCCATTGCATTGGTGATACCATCCAGCCATCTCATCCTCTGATGCCCTTTTCTGCTTCTACTCTTGATCTGTCCCAGCATCAGGGATTTTTCCAATGAGTCATCTGTTTGCATCAGATGACCAAAATACTGAAGCTTCAACTTCAGTATCTATACTTCCAATGAGTATTCGGGGTTTTTTTCCCTAAGACTGACTGGTTTGATATCCTTGATGTCCAAGGAACTTCAGGAATTCCTTGTTTCAGAATCCCTTAAAGAATTCTTTGACATTCTGACTTCCTTATAGTCCAGCTCTCACAGTCATACCTGACCACTGAGAAGACCATAGCCTTGACTATACAGACCTTTGTCAGTGAATAATGTCTCTGCTTTTCAACACACTATCTAGGTTTGCCATAGCTCTCCTGCCAAGAAGCAACTGTCTTCTGATTTCATGGCTGCAGTTACCATCCACAGTGATTTTAGAGACTAAGAAGAAGAAATTTGTCCCTTACTTTCATTTTTCCCCTTTTGTTTGCCATGAAGTAATGGGGCCAGATGCCATGATCTTAGTTTTTTTTTTTTTTTTTTTTTAATATTTAGTTTTAATCCAGCTCTTCCACTTTCCTCCTTCACCCTCATCAAGAGGCTCTTTAATTCCTCTTCATTTTTTGACATTAGAGTGGTATTATCCTCAGATATGAGGTTGTTGGGTGTTTCTCCTGTCTATGTTAATTCCAGTTTGTAACTCATCCAGCCCAGTATTTCTCATGATGTGCTCAACGTATAGATTAAACAAACAGGATGATAGCAGACAGCTCTGTAGTACTCCTTTCTCAATCTTGAACCAATCAGTTGTTCTACGTGCTGTGCTTAGTCACTTGGTCCTGTCCAACTCTTTATGACCTAATGAATTATAGCCTGCTAGGTTCTTCTGTCATATGACATTAGAGTGGTATTATCCTCAGATATGAGGTTGTTGGGTGTTTCTCCTGTCTATGTTAATTCCAGTTTGTAACTCATCCAGCCCAGTATTTCTCATGATGTGCTCAACGTATAGATTAAACAAACAGGATGATAGCAGACAGCTCTGTAGTACTCCTTTCTCAATCTTGAACCAATCAGTTGTTCTACGTGCTGTGCTTAGTCACTTGGTCCTGTCCAACTCTTTATGACCTAATGAATTATAGCCTGCTAGGTTCTTCTGTCATGCCCTCCTTCAGGAGATCTTCCCAACCAAGGGATCAAACCCACGTGTCCTGGATTGTGGGCAGAATTTTTACCATCTGAGCTACCAGAGAAGCCCCAGTTGTTCCACACAGGGTTCTGACTGTTGCTTCTAGATTCCATATGTATGTGTTAATATACAATATTTGTCTTTCTCTTTTTGACTTACTTCACTCTGTGTAATACGCTATAGATTCATCCATCTCATTAAGACTGACTCCAGTTATTTTTTATAGCTGAGTAATATTCCATTGTATGTGATGTGAATGTAGAAATCTTGTGAATGCAGTTGGGAACTGAAGCCAGACAGTTAATATTTATAAAAATAATTTCACACACTTCATTAAAACTTGAAAATTCCAGCCATTATTCATGTGTTTATTATGAAGTACACTATCCATATCTGCTTGCATAATCTCCTAAAATGGGTATGACCTGGTAATCCACTCCAGTATTTTTTCCTGGAGAATCCCGTGGACAGGGGAGCCTGGTGGGCTACAGTACATGGGATTGCACAGAGTTGGACATGACTGAAGCAACTTAGCATGGCACGGTACATACCTCACCCCATGGGATACATGTCTGAGGCAACATAGCTTCCAAATGCAGGTCAAATTCTTCTCCTGAGACTGTGGACTGCTACATTTTTTCTATATAATGTGAATTATTTCAACCAATTCAATATTCTTTAATGACACTAATTAACCTAAACGTGTTATTTATGTTATTAAATATAAGGTGCTAGAATGTTTCAAAAATACCTGGTATCATTATGAAGGAGGACATTATTTTTCATGATATTTAAAGCTTTTTCAGAGGATTAGTGCAAAAATGCATTAGAAAACAGTCAGAGTAGATTCCTGTTTTATACTCCTGAAAGACATTATCAATTTATTAAGGACATTACAACTGATTCTGACTAAAATAGTTAAAGAACACAATATACTAAAAATGTATAATGAATATTATTGCAGGAAAATTTATAAAAATATGCATTATTAATATCAAAGTCTATAAAACTAAAAGTAACTCAGCTTAGCCCTAACATATTTCACTGTATTGGGTTTTATATTTGAATAGATAAAACCTAAAACATGCTTCTTTTTCCTTAGCAGAATATTTCCTTGATGAACTAATTTGCAATAATTATGAAAAGAAATTACATGTTTGATTGGAAGATTTGATAAAATAATATTTTAACTTGAGGATAAGACAGTATGGACTTTTAAAAATTAACTATTATTAGAGTCAAATTAAACTTGGCAATGTTATTAGAATTAAACACAAACAAAAAAATAGAAAAAAAAAAAAAAAAAAACTCTTGGCACATTGGACTGCAGGATCCTGAGAAACTCTTAAAATGGTTATCCTCAATGGTGAAAAATTGAAAGCNCTGTGGTGTTGGAGAAGACTCTTGAGAGTCCCTTGGACTGCAAGGAGATCCAACCAGTCCATTCTGAAGGAGATCAACCCTGGGATTTCTTTGGAAGCAATGATGCTAAAGCTCAAGCTCCAGTACTGTGGCCACCTCATGCGAAGAGTTGACTCATTGGAAAAGACTCTGATGCTGGGAGGGATTCGGGGCAGGAGGAGAAGGGGACGACTGAGGATGAGATGGCTGGATGGCATCATGGACTCGATGGACATGAGTCTGAGTGAACTCTGGGAGTTGGTGATGGACAGGGAGGCCTGGCGTGCTACGATTCATGGGGTTGCAAAGAGTCAGACACGACTGAGTGACTGAACTGAACTGAACTGAACTGAGTGTAGCACTTTCACAGCATCATTTTCAGGATTTGAAATAGCTCAACTTGAATTCCATCACCTCCACTAGCTTTGTTTGTAGTGATGCTTCCTAAGGCCCACTTGACTTCACATTCCAGGATGGCTGGCTCTTGATGCTCAAATCCAAGTAAGCATGAAAGTAAGGAAAATGTATGGCTATTGGTATAAATAAACAGTCACCATAGGAGGTGGATATTAAAAATTCCGGTATAAATTTTATCCTAGAATCACCCAAGGGCAGGCTAGGCAATAAAGATAATGCTGGTAAGTACTACGTTGTGGTTACTCTGGGTGATCCAAAGATGATAATTGATATTTCCTATAATCAATGTGTGAGTGGGAACTTGCTCACAATAGCTCGCAATGCTTTCAATTCTCTATCCCAAGTTAACACAGGCACATAATCTCCCCATTAGAGAAGAGATGGATATCTCTCTTTGTTTTGATAATTGAGAAAATGAGGCCCAGAATAATTTTTTTGAAAATTCTACAGCAGTTTCATTGTATGTTAGACCCCTTCAGAAAGCTTACAATGTATATGCTCAAAATACTGATGCTGCCTATTGTCTTGTAGCTCAGTCAGTAAAGAATCTGCCTGCAGTGCAGGAGACCCAGGCTCGATCCCTGGGTTGGGAAGATCCCCTGAGAAGGAAATGGTGACTCGCTCCAGTATCCTTGCCTGGAGAATATCATGGACAGAGGAGCCTGGTGGGCTGTAGTCCATGGTCGCAAAGAGTCGGGCACGACTGTGTATCTAACACTTATAGTGGGCAAAAATAGGAGCTAATAATTCAGAAATGAATAGGGGGAAAGATTGTCTTCCCCCTATGTATATCTTCAATCACTATAAGAGAAACATGAATCTGAAATATCCAAATTTCAGTGTCCTTGGAATCCATTTTGTAGTAATTTTGTCATAATACAGAAAAGCTATGAATTCTACCTTTGTCTTTTGGTCTTTTACAAGCTTCGTAAAGTTTTGTTGTTCAGTCACCCATTCATGTCCAACTCTTTGTGACCCCATGGACTGCAGTGTGCCAGGCTTCTCTGTCCCTCACCATCTCCCAAAGCGCACCCAAGTTCATGTCCATTGCACTGGTGATGCCATCCAGCCATCTCATCCTCTGACACACTGTTCTCCTTCTGCCCTCAATCTTTCCCAACATCAGGGACTTTTCCAATGAGTCTTCTGTTCATATCAGACGACCAAACTACTGGAGCTTCAGCTTCAGCATCAGTCCTTCCAGTGAATATTCAGGGTTGATTTATCTTAAGATTGACTGGCTTGATCTTGCTGCCCAAGGGACTTTCAGGAGTCTTCTCAGCACCACAGTTTAAAGGCATCAGTTTTTTGGCACTCTGCCTTCTTTATGGTCCAGCTCTCACAACTGTACATGATCACTGGGAAAACCAGAGCAGTGACAATACAAACTTGTCAACAGAGTAAGGTCCCTGCTTTTGAACACTGCTAGGTTTGTTACAGCTTTCTTGCCAAGAAGCAAGTGTCTTCTGATTTCATGGCTGCAGTCACCATCCACAGTGATTTTAGAGCCCAAGAAGAGGCATCTGTCATACTTCCACCTTTTCCCCTTCTATTTGCCATGAAGTAATGGGGCCAGATGCCATGATCTTGGTTTTAGTAATATTTAGTTTTAAACCGGCTCTTTCACTCTTTTTCACCCTCATCAAGAGGCTGTTTAGTACCTCTTCACTTGCTGTCATTAGAACAGTATCATCCGCATATCTGAAGTTGTTGATGTTTCTCCCATGTATCTTGATTCCAGCTTGTAACTCATCCAGCCTGGAATTTCTCATGATGTGCTCAGCATATAGGTTAAACAAACAGGGTGACCACAGACAGCTCTGTTGTACTCCTTTCTCAATCTTGAACCAATCAGTTGTTCCATACAGGGTTCTAATTGTTGCTTCTTGACCCACAAACAGGTTTCTCAGGAGACAGGTAAGATGGTCTGGTATTCCCATCTCTGTAAGAGCTGTCCACAGTTTATTATGATCCACAAAGACAAAGGCTTTAGCATAGTTGATGAAACAGAGGTAGATATTTTTTCTGGAATTCCCTAGCTTTCTCTATGACCCAGCAAATGTTGGCAATTTGATCTCTGGTTCCTCTTCCTTTTCTAAACCCAGCTTGGACATCTGGAAATTCTTGGTTTGCATAATGCTGACGCCTAGCATGCATGATTTTAAGCATGACCTTAGTAGCATGGGAGATGAGTGCAACTGTCTGATGGTTAGCACATTCTTTAGTACTAACCTTCTTGAGAACTGGGATGAGGATTGACCTTTTCCAGTCCTGCGTCCACTGCTGGATCTTCCAGATTTGCTGACATATTGAACGCAACACCTTGAAGGCATCATCCTTTAGGGTTTTGAATAGTTCTACTGGAATTCCATTGTATCCACTAGCTTTATTACCAGCAGTGCTTCCTAAGGCCCACTTGACTTCACACTTCAGAATGTCTGGCTCTGAGTGGCTGACCACACCATCAGAGTAATCTGGTTCATTAAGATCTTTTTTATTCAGTTCTTTCATGTATTCCTTCCATCCTTTCTTGAGCTCTTCAGAATCTACTGGTCTCTACAATTTCTGTCCTTTATTGTGCCTGTCTTTGGGTGAAATGTTCCCTTGATATTTCCAATTATCCTGAAGAGTTCTCTAGTCTTTCCCCTTCTGTTGTTTTCTTCAAGTTTTATGTGCTGTTCATTGAAGAAGGCCTTTTTGTCTCTCCTTGCTCTTCTTTGGAACTCTGCATTTAGTTGGATACACCTTTCCCTTACTCCTTTGCTTTTCACTTCTCTTCTTCCTTTGTAAAGTTTACTGCCTTCTAAATTCTTTGATCATGACATGTCTTACATTTCTTCCTAGTAAGTGTGTGTAGTCAAATCTCAATAGGAAGTATTATTTCTTGGTGGATCCTTAGTAAAATAAGTGCGTCAGATTTAGGTATACTAGAGGCTTGGAAAAGGGATGATGCCTCCTTTTGTTGTTGGTTTTTAGTTACTAAGTCATGTCCGACTCTTTTGCAATCCTTTGGACTGTAGCACCTCAGGTTCCTCTGTCCATGGGATTTCCCAGGGAAGAGTACTAGAGTCGATTGTCATTCTTCCTCCAAGGGATCTTCCCAACCCAGGGAACAAACCCACATCTCCTGCATTGGTAGGCAGATTCTTTACCACTGAGCTACCAGGGAAGCCCAATGCCTCCTTTACGTAAGATAGTTCCACCAGGGGAAGTATGGTGGAACTCCCACTAATCACTTGGGACTTGGGAGAAAACATTTAGGAATTTGGTCTTTTGTCCTTCCCTTTTGAGACATCTCCATTTGCAAACATTTATATTGGCTTAGAGTTAATAAAATAAGCAAATAATTACTCTTTTATATCTAATATAAACATTTTATGTCCTAAACATTCTATGAAGCATGCAGCTTACTTATTTCTGCTTTTTTAAATAGGATGAAATTGAAGCTCAAAGAAATGAGTGACTTGACTGAAGTCACAGCACTGGTCAGGAGCAGAGCTGAGAACAGACCTAGTTCTCCTGACATCAGCTCTTTCCATTATAACAGTAGCTCTGAAGGGACACTTTTACTAGCAGTATAGGTTAGATTGGGTAACAAATGA
Organism: Aepyceros melampus; assembly: GCA_006408695.1. Lineage (NCBI taxonomy): Eukaryota > Metazoa > Chordata > Mammalia > Artiodactyla > Bovidae > Aepyceros > Aepyceros melampus. The sequence continues at coordinate 62,902 of SJXQ01010625.1, forward strand.
GCCCTCAGCTCTCAGTGGCTTGAAACAACAGAAGCTTATTTCTCATTCAAGTAACAAGTCCAGTGTCATTCAGGAGGCAATGCTTTGTTCACCAAATAGAACACTGACATCATGATATGAGGCTTTTCTTTCAGGGTCTTCCAAGACAGGATAAAAGAACTTGGAGAATTATGTCGTGGTTCTTAAATGCTTCCCCTTAGAAATGTTACACCTAACATATGCTCACATGTCATAGGCCAAAGCAAGTCATGTAGTCACACTTAATTACAAAGGGGCCCTCTGCCTCACAGGAGAAAACTGGAATCTTGGTGAACACTAATATGTCTACCACAACAACTTTTGTTCAAATGAAATCTTACTTAGACTCCCTGTTTATATAAAACAGATACAAAATGGTGAAGACACCCAAGCCTATTTAACGTCCCCTTGCTTCTTTGGAAGACATTAAGATACCTTTAAGGAACCTCAGGATTTAGTGAACACAATTCAAAATCGCTGCTCCAATATACATACAAAGCAAACATATGGAATATCTTCATATCTTCATATTACAGATAGTGTTAGTTGCTCATTCATGACTGACTCTTTGCAACCCCATGGACTGTAGCCCATCAGGCTCCTCTCTCCATGGAATTCACCAGGCAAGAATCCTGGAGCGGGTAGCCATTCCCTTCTCCAGGGGAGCTTCCTAACCCAGGGATTGAACTCGGGTCTCCTGCATTGCAGACAGATTCTTTACCGTCTGAGGCAGCAGGGAAGCCCATATTACAGACAAGAAGAGCAATACTCTCTTTCAGGGTTATGAGATAAAATAGAAGCTAGAATGGGAGTAAATCACAGAATGATCCATTCTTTGTCTCTTGTTTTAGTCACTAGACTTTGGTTCTCCCACGGTGATGCAGAAAATCCTTAAGAGTATTGTGGCTTTTCATGTCACAATGTATTAGGTGCACATAATGTTGCCCATAATGAATGCTGAGTCTCAAGCACAGACATGGTTTAGAAACTAATTTCTAAAGGGGGTTGCTTACCACTAAGCAACTTGCCTTGTATGCAAGAGTAAATGTTTTAATAAAATATGCCTGTAAGTTTTTAATCTTGCTGAATTTTAAAATATGATTTGTTCAGAAAACACAAATTCTTTTATTGGATTATGGCTGGAAGAAAAGTGGTCATTTTAAATATGAGAAAGGTCATTCAGTGTCACCTGCTTTTACGAGGAACAGTTTCAAACAAGACAGAAAAAAATTCAGAGTATGTATATTTCAGGAGCACTTGTTTAGGCATAGAATAAAAATGGTTAGAACAGTGATGTCAAGACATGTATATGTGTGCGTTGGGAGGCATATCAAAACCACCTGGAGGGGAGCTTTTCCAAACTGTATCCACTCTACCACATCCATTCTGATAACTATTCCTAATTAAGAATCTATACTGAGAGGAGGAGCCTGTCATAGCCTTTAGATAGATCACATAGAATAAAAAGGTTGAAATCTAGTAGGTTGAAACAATATTATATACTGCAAACATATGTGACAATGTTTTTCCTAGGATTTAAACCCAGAATTCTCCTTTCAGCAGTGTCATCCATCCATCCCAACTGTGGTGATAAAAAGGATGCCAATAGCAAATCCCCAAGGGAGAAGAGATTTCTTATTGTGCTGTGCATTTGAAATGACAACTGATTACACAACTATATACAGAATAAATATATTTTTGTTCAAGGCCTATATTTTCCAAGTTGGGGAGGTATAGGGAAGAGGAGGACTTATTAATTTGAATTTCTGCCTTTCTGCTTCTAACTTTCATCTGTCTGTCTATCTATCTATTTATCTAAAGTAATTCTCACATCAATTTTGTGTTCACATATGAGTGCAAAGACTTCACATAGAATACATATGCAGTTGATTATACAAGAGATTAGCAAATCAATGTACTAGTTCCTCAATCCACTTTTTTTTTCCCTAGAGCAGGAAAGAAAAGAAAATCTACATTCTATTCTATTGACTGGATGTACCTTTCTTTCCTTTCTACATTCTGTAAAGCTGAGTCAAGGCCCTAGCTCAAAATTCCCTTTTGGTGTTGATTGAGATGTACTATTTGGAGCAAGTCTGCTACAGAAAGATGCTGCCTGCTAAGATGATCAACAGCTGACATTTGTATAGAACTTGCACTTTCGGATCCATTATCATCATGTCTCAAGTCATGTACGTCACCTTAAACTTTCCCAGGCCTGAGGCATTATGAGGAAAAAATAGAAATGACCAGGGCAAGGAATGAAGTTGAAAAAAATCAAGGAAAGAGCCATCTCCTGATCCCAGTGTGTGTGATTTTAATGTACATGTACACTAAACTCATTATGAAAATAAAACAAAGGAAGGACACAGTAGTATCCTGGTTTTAACAAACCATTAAAAAAACTGTGTCCTTGAAAATTCAGATAGAACCCAGGCACAGAAAAATATAGGTCAGGTGGTCATAAAGTATTTCATTTTTCATATTATTTTCGTACCCTTTAAATCTGTCCATCTCATCCTCTATTTCATTTCAGTGTCTGATAACATCTCACCTGGAATCACAAGACTCTTATCTCCAATCTACTTTCTATAGCACTAGATGGTTAGGCCTTAACAATACTAAAAACTCCAAGACACTATTATCAGCTTTACATCTGGGCAACGAAAGTCTCCTTTGAGTCCATTTTGAATGGCCCCACCTGGCCTTCCTACAGTCGCTCTCTTTCCTTGGGGCAAGATGTCCACTGGGCTGGTAGGATAGGCCTACCTGGAGTTTGCATCTCCAATTCCCACTAGACCAGCATCCAGGGAGCCTGTAATTCCCTGTCTATAGGCCTTGAGCCTAATTCCAGGCTACGTAGGACTCTGCCTCATAGAAAATATGTTGCTAACATATGCATCACTAGGCTTGAGCAATGGCCAAAGGACAGTTGTTCTCTAGGAGTGAGAGGACATGGAATATGGATAGGGCTTGGCTGGTGTATCTAGGAACATGCATATGAAGCCCTTCATGGACAGTCGCACTGGGAGGAGAAGGGGGTCTGGAAATAGGCAGGTCTCCATTTGAATCCTTGCTCAAGGCTCCACAAATGTTGGCACAAATTTTAGGGGTGGCCTTGTTTGTACCTATTATACTTGCAAAGATTGTAGAAGGCAATGGCACCCCACTCCAGTCCTCTTGCCTGGAAAATCCCATGGACGGAGGAGCCTGGTAGGCTGCAGTCCATGGGGTCGCTAAGAGTTGGACACGACTGAGTGACTTCACTTTTACTTTTCATTTTCACACATTGGAGAAGGAAATGACAACCCATTCCAGTGTTCTTGCCTGGAGAATCCCAAGGACGGGGGAGCCTGGTGGGCTGCCGTCTATGGGGTCGCACAGAGTCAGACACGACTGAAGTGACTTAGCAGCAGCAGCAGCATACTTGCAAAGAATGCAGCCCTCACATAAGATTCTCTTTTGACAGCCCAGTGTGTGGAATCTCAAGGCAACCTAGAAAATTAGCCACAGTATAGAACTTGCACCCAAGAAGTTAATAAATCTGCCTCTCAAGAAACTCCATGCTATGCTTGCTGGTCCATGAAAATAATCTCCAATTCTTCTTCTAGGTCATGCATATAAAAGACTACTCTGAAATGAGGTGGCTGACCATGGGATGACATACAGGAGGGAAGGAGCCAGGGTTTATTCAAGTCAGAAGGGAGGTTACCAGGATAGCATTTTAGATGTACTGAACAGTAACTAGAAGAAGGCAGAACCAAGACAGAAACTAGGAGGAACTGAATGTGCCTCAAACTGGAGGGAATTGGGTTGAAGGTGTAAATATAGAAGGGATTTAAATGAACGAAGTTTGAAGAGAAAGTAAAAACAAGAATTGAGTTATGAGATGGTCAAAGCCAAATGGTTTTTGATCTAAATCTATAAAACCTGGGCACAGAGTGAGTAATTTCTTTGGTGTGTGTTCTGGTTTGCTAAGTGCATTGGGGCAAGTGTCCCTATCTGGGAAGTTATGATAAAGGTATTTTCAAGAGCAAAATAGGGCTCTTTGCTAGGAACAGTTCTAAGACTTAATATAAGGCCAGTAACTTTAAACTATGTGATTTTATGACTAGAAGACTTCGTCTCTATAGCATTCTTAATTCCTGTTTCTTCCACAAGAGGAAGAAAGCAATGTGTATTGAAGATAATACAAAGATTTATATTTATTTTTTAAAAACTGTGTGGCACTGGGTATAACAGAACAATCAAAACAGTTGAATAAGTGTTGGCTAAAGTAGCACTTCATGCAAAGATCAGAGGTGTTTTTGCATGAAAGTGTCTAGGCTTCAAGGCCTGAACTGAAAGGCTGCTGAAATTCTAACACACTTTATTCATACTCAAGCATGACCTCAGTTATTAAACAACCTATATACAGGGTGAACTGGACTTGCTCAAGAAACTTAGTATCTACTTGAGGCACTCACTTCATGAACTGGGTGAATTTGAGTGAATCATATATCTATATTCTCAGGACCTTGGTTTCCTCATCTGTCTAATGGTAATATTTCCTTATAGTGTTGGTGTATCAAATGTAATAATGATAGGGAAAGAGCTTTGAAGAGTTCAATGCCACACAAAGGTAAGGGAGCACTTTTTTCTAAAGCCAAAACCTCTTCCAAAAATAACAACTTCCAGGAAATAAGGTATAAATAATGATAGTTCATAAAACCTAAGTGTTTTCTCTTAGTTTCTCTTTTTGTTTTGGTTTTTGGTAGTGTCATATATACTATTATCACAGCTACTTAATGATTTATAATACAGATTAACTTCTGTGAATTCTAGATAATTCTGTAGAGAAAAGATTTATTGAGCACCTCCTGGAGTGATGTTATCAGCATTTTTACATATTATGTCATTCAATCCTCAAATAAGTTGATATCATTATGGTCCTTTAAGGATAAGGACATAAATATTCCTTGTCATCCTTAGTTGCCAACACTCAGATCTGAATCAGCCATTGGTGGATCAAAAAATTAAACCATTTCAATGGAAATTACTTAGAGCAGGGGTCTCCAACCTTATTGCACCAGGGACCAGTTTCATGGAAGACAGTTTTTCTGCGGATAGGGCAGCAGGGGAGGGAATGGTTTTGGAATGATTCAGGATTATTCAAGCACATTATATTTATTATGCCCTGCTGATCTGACAGGAGGTGCAACTCAGGAGATCCTGTGAGCAATGGGGAGCTTCTATAACTACAGATAGCCCAGGGGTTGGAGACCCCTGACTAGTGTGTTCTTCTTTAAGCTTTGTCACCATGATTAGGAAAGAATGAAACACTGTCCTTGTTGTGACTTGCCAGATTTTGGACATGTCTATGTGTCAGCATGGCACCATCAGCTCAGTTATTTTGTTGGGCATCTTACTGGTTGAATTGACCACATATCTGTTCTGCTCGATTGCACAGCAACTGGCTATTAATATGGCCGAAAGATCCAAATTAACCAAAGAATGGTCAACTCTGGTTTGTGTTTAGACTTATATGAAGAAAATGCTGAGCATCTGCTTTTTGGGTCTAGAAAAGACTGAACAAAAGTTAACTGCCTTAAATCAAAATATATGAAATACTAACTATCCTTGTTGTTTAGTAGCTAAGTCGTGTCTGATTCTTTGGGACCCCAAGGACTGTAGTCCTCCAGGCTCCTCTGTCCATGGGATTTCCCAGGCAAGAATACTGGAGTGGATTGCCGTTTCCTCCTCCAGGGAATCTTCCCAACCCAGGGACTGAACCTGTGACTCCTGCTTTGGCAGGCAGCTCTTTACCACTGACTACCAGGGAAGTATGAAATACTAATCAGTTGTGAGCAAAAATGGAGGCAGTGTGCTCAATGTGCTGTCCTGTCATCCACATGGCGATCATCTGGGAAGCCTGTTAAATGTGCTGATACCTGATACCCATCCCAGGCTTCCTGTAATAGAATGTGTGTGTGTGTGTGTGTGTGTGTGTGTGTGTGGCAGTGGTGGTGGGGGGGTTCTGTTACAAATATCTGTAAGTTCAATAAGCAAGCACCATGGTTACTTCTGAGTACATTCAAGTGAGCTTTAAACACATATCCAACAAGTGAATGAGTCCTTATTCTTGATGACGGTGCTATGGTAGAAAGAGAATGCATGAGCACCTGGAGGTGGTACCAAATGGTACCAGACCACCTCAAGTGTGAGTTCTATGAAGGGAGGGGATGCGTTTGGATTCTTTTCATCATGTAAGCACAGTGCCTGGCACAGAGGGAGTATTTGCTAAATATCTATAGATGAGCCAGTGGAAGAACTTACATAGGAATTCAGAGAAAACAAAAACATATCTTCCTAAGACATTTCTGTCTGAAGAAGGGAGACTCTATTTTATTGAGTGTCTTCCCCACTTTTGGCCATGGTGCTAAAAAAAAAAAAAAAAGCATCTAACAGGGAAAGTGGTCTTTAGAAGGATCCTGAGACTCCTCAGTATATGAAGTTCAATCATTAGGATGTTTGTATAATTTTTAGACTTCTCTTGGATCACGTCGAAGTTTTGAGCATCATTACTACGCATGCTGTTAATTAGGTTTCCTTCTTTTATGCAAAAATGAGGGTGCTTAGTATCTTGCTGTATGTCCTAAGAGGTGTCACTGAACAGGTGTCACTAAATAGGAACCACAAGGATGACTTGAGGCAAAAGGATACTAAGGGATTTCTAATCATTCCTCCCTAATTTTCATAGCTGACTAGATTGAACAGTGCCAAGTATGAGGAAAATGATAAATGTATAATAAAGGTAGGCTTTCCGGAGAAGGTTTATTTTTGAGGTAACTGGAGCTGAAGCAGAGGGGAATTGAGAATTGACTAGATATAACGTAAAGAGGAAAGGGGGCAGGGAAGAGGCAATATTTCTGACCCTCCTGCCAGTAATATCAAGCAGCAAATGATCAAGTAAAGGTTGGCAAGCTAGCTTCTGTGTTGTAGGTAGCTTCTGTGTTCATTGTAACTCTAATACCTTTGACATATCCTATCTCTCAAATCAATGAATGACTGCATTAGGCCTTCTGGTTCAACTTGGATTGGCTCCAAAAACCTAGGGGTTTCCATCTTGCTCCCTATGATTTTTACTTTAAATTCCTCAGGGACTTGAATTAAGCTTTTCTTCCTGTTATGATGATGATATATATTTTTTTTCCCAGAAAGGAAACTAGTTCACCAGTTAGCTTCCCCCTGAGATCATTTAGAGTCTCTGAGAAATACTGAGATTCCTGGACAATGAGACCTTATTTATAAATTCACCAGAAGAGGCAAGAGGCTGTTGATAAAATGAAAATGAGGGTTATATATTAAGAGAAAATAATACCTGGCTTCCATTCACAAACATCCTTAAGTACTTCCCCTATCATTTCCTGTGTCATCACAGAAAAGTAAAATCTTTGAATAAACATATAGAAACTAAAGCCAGGGGTGGGTGGGGGAGGAAGAGAGGAAGGGATACTTAGGGAGTTTGGGATGGACAGGTTTGTGCTGCTATATTTAAAATGGATAACCACCACGGAGCTACTGTATAACACAGGGAACTCTGCTCAATGTTATGTGGCAGCCTAGGTGGGAGGGGGGTGTAGGGGAGAATGGATACATGTATAGGTATGGCTGAGTCCCTTTGCTGTTCGACTGATACTATCACAGCATTGTTACTCAGCTATATTCCAATACAAAGTAAAAATGTTTTAAAAATATAGACCCCAAGGACCATGAAATATCGTATATTTAAAGCAGGAGCATTCAAACTCCTTTATGCTGTAGCATCTAAAAACTCCTTTGTACTATTCTGGGGAATTTTATGCCACCTATCATTTTCCTACTTATTCAGAGAGATGCGGTGAGATTTTCATTCTGCTTGGGTTGGGATGAAACTTTTTAGAATATGTTGGTTTACCCATCCACTCCTTGCTGATTTATTGTATTCCAAACTCTTCTGTATACTTGGTTGCTTTCTAGACTTTCCACCCTGTCCCATCCCATGATGTGTCTCTTTAGCATCAGTACCAACTTCTTTCATTTACTTATATTTTATAACACATTTTGACATCTGGTGGGGCATTACTCAGTAGTTTTATACAGTGCTGCACCTTTGTATTATTTAATCTTAAGAATTTTTATTTTTGCTTTTGTAAGCATGATTCTTTCCATTATATTTCATCCCTCGCTGAAAACCCTGCTGCCACCACCCTTTTTAGCTTTAGCTTAGTTTTCCCTGTCTTTTACCTTGTCAATGCCACAACCATCTATTTTAGACATTTGCCTCCATTTCTTTTTTTTTAAGTTTTTATTTTTACTTTATTTTACTTTACAATACTGTATTGGTTTTGCCATACATTGACATGAATCTGCCACGGGTGTTCATATTGCATACCTGTTTCCTAATTTTTCTTTGTCTTTAATTACATGCTATTACCAAAAATACATTTTCACTGTAAGACTTTTGAATACAGATAAAACAATAATACATCTTGAGCCACCAGTCATAGTTACTTCTCAAGAGGGTAACCACCAATGACTCTTTGATAAAAATTTTCTCTGGACATCTATGTATGAAATTAAGATTTGTGCATAGAGATATATGACTAAGTAGTATTTCATCCTAAATGGTATAATGTTGTAATTCTAATACCTCTGAGATATCCTATCTCTCAAATCAATGAATATTTTTCTAGGACTGGGAAATATTTCTAAGACATACTATTGTCCATTTAGAACAAACTCATTCTTTTGGTCTATAGCATTCCCAGGTGGTGCTGGTGGTAAAGAACCTGCCTGCCATCACAGGAGACTTAAGAGATGTGGGTTTCAATCCCTGGGTCAGGAAGATCCCCTGAAGGAGGAAATGGCAACCCATTTCAGTATTCTCATCAAGAAAATCCCATGGACAGAGGAGCCTGGTGGGCTATAGTCCATGGGGTTGCAAAGAGTTGGACATGGCTGAAGTGACTTAGCACATACCCTAGTCTGGATGTTGTATAGTTTAATCTCTACAAATGGACATTTAGATAGTTTCTATACTTTCTTCCATTGTAAACAATGCCTCTTTGTACATATGTGCCAGCATTTCACTAGGACATTTCTTAGAAATGGAATTACTGGCATGATGGCTATGATATTTTAAATTTTGATAGATACTGACAAAAGACTGTACCGTTTAATAACCTACAAGGAGAGTGAAAGAACACTGTTTCTAGATACTCTTGAACAATATGTCAATGTGAGGAATGAAAAAAGAAGTCTCTTTTTGATTTGTATTTCCCTGATCACTAGTGAACTGAGCGTCTTCTCCAGCTGCTTTCCCTAAAGACAACCATGATGGATTTGAACAGATTTCAGAATGGTTCATAGTAAATAAAGGGTATAATGTTCAGAGGCCAGAGTTACACCATGTGCTCTGAGGGCACAAAACAAACGATGCAATCAAAGACTTTAAGTAATTTCAAGAGTATAATCAGTTAAGCCTTCTGCCTTCAGGAGGTTGCCCAGATTGTTCCTGAATCTTCATAGGCAGGTGAACAAATTGCTGTTCAAATCACCTAAAAAGGAAATGCCATGATTTGCCATCATAAGGAATTCTGAGTTTTAAATGATCTCCTTCCCCCAGGACATTTTCCCATATGGCCAAACTTGATTTTTTTGCTGTACTTTACTTATATCTTTTTACTCTTTATTTTTATGGGGTTGGGAACACCTGGTCACTATACCCCATCTGAAAGCTTTTCAAGTACTTGAAGACTATACTAAGTCTCTTATGAACCCTCTTTTCTCTGAATGAATAAAGGCCTTACTGTGTCCTCAAGGATCTTTCTGTCTAGGGTTCTAAGTTATGTTGCTCTCTATATTCCTAAATCCTGTGAGTCCCTAATATAGAAAAGAGTAAAGAAGAAAAAGAGCCACAATCTAGAGAGAAAATGTTGTCAATATTTTGCCATCTTTCCTTCTATTCTGTACATAATGTACTTTATTGACATATGGGATACAATTTTTAGTTTACTTTTGGACTTCTTGTATCTTCAGAACATTCTAATATAAGTTAAAAATTCTTAGTAGGCACTGTAATTGCAAGGTGATATTCCAAAATGCACCCTAGTTTATCTAACCATTCTGATGCTGTGGCACATTTCAGTTGTGGCTATTTCTATTCTGAATAACAGGTATGTTTTTTGGATTACCATTATGTTTGTATGTCTCATTCCTACAGCACATAGGATTCAGCACACAGTAGGTGCATAATATAAACCTGCTGCCTTACACAGAGCCTGAGTAAGTTCTTGCCAAGGCTGAGATCATTCATCTTATGGAGATAATTACTATAAATGATCAAGGTCACAAGCAAAGTACAAAATATCACCAGTGTGTCCCTGAGGAATAAATAACAGGAGGAATTACCTAGAAGGAGGGTGAAGATTGTATCTCATCACTCCACTTGACAGGAGTTGCTAGAGACCAGGAAGATAGGAAAAGAAGAATAGAATAGAACAAAACTATAGGCACCTGTATTGACAGAGACTGGGTTTAATCCATATAATAGGGAAATCCAGATAAAGTTGAATATTTCTTAAATCCTTCTTAGGCAGGGGTGTGCTGTGTGTACTAAGTTGCTCCAGTCCTGTCCAACTCTTTGTGACCTTGTGGACTGTAGCCTGCCAGGCTCCTCTGTCCATGGGCTTCTCCAGACAAGAATACTGGAGTGGGTTACCATGCCCTCCTCCAGGAGATCTTCCCAACCCAGGGTCTCTTACGTCTCCTACACTGGCAGGCATGTTCTTTATCACTAGAGCTTCCGAGATAATTAGCACTCTCTTTTCTTCCAAATCTAGTTCTATTGAAAATATTAGGTTGAACTATATGACAATGTCACATTTATAGATCAAATATCAGCAATTTCATACAGTTCAATCTAATATTAGGGGTGGGAAAGAGGAGAAGAGTAACTTGACCATTTTCTCCAGGCTAGTGTCACCAGCTGCCTTTGCAAAAGAATCACAGGGTCAAGAAGTCAGAAGGAAGCTCTTACACTGATATGTAATATAAAGCAAAAGGATGTCCCACCAGAAATGGAAACAAAGCAGCAAACTCTGGGCACAGTTCAGTTTTCAAGAATATTTTCAGTAGGCATATGTTTTCTTTTCATTGACAATCTGTGCCCTTGCCAATCAGGATGATTGACACCCTTAATTTGCAATTTCCTAAATTTCAAGAGTTTTTTTTTTTAATTTTTTGATTGCAATATAATGGTTTACCTAATTATTTTTTCAAGTTGCAGTTTTTGATGTTTAATTTCAAAATCAATTTAAGATGTCTCAAGCTCCATTAATACACTGTGATATTGCTTCACTCATTTTCTTGCGAGGCACTTACTTAAAAAAATGCATCATTCTAATGATTTTAGATTACTCTACAGTGCACATACCAATTTATGACTATTACAAAATTTTACATTTTTCCCCCAAAGCACTTCAGTTTTAAAGATGCTCTGTATTTGCAGATAGAATGAGAGAGAGTTAACTTTTAAAAGGGTAGAATACAATTTACAGCCTTTAAAATTCTCTACCCTTTCTCATGTAGAACGCAACCTAAGTAAATAAATTCTGAAGTGTTCAATGGGCCCATAAAAGAAGCATTAGGCTGAGGATATTATAAAATAATTTTCTCTTCAAACTAATGACAATATTCTTTATAAATGGACAATACATTGTGTGCATGTGAAGAGTGTGTGAATGTGTGCAAGTGGGCATGGGTGTGTATAAGTGGGCCAGCATGTGTGTTTGAGTGCAGGCAGGAGTGTACTATGGTATATTTCAGCATATGTGTGACTGTGCAGTGTGTTAAAGAGTATGTGCATGGATACAAGTGTGTTTAAAATGTGTCCATGAGTGTTGAAGTGTATGCATGTTTCTGTGCGTGTGATGTTCTGATTTAAATATGTGCTGAGAGATAAAACGCTATGCGTACTTTTATTGAGGTGGTCATTAGAGTATGCTCCAGCCTCAGCACAGAATGGGGGAGATGCCCCCAACTGTATCTATACCACATCTATAAGATATTTGAATAAACATGCACACAACTTATACCTTGCTTGAAATCTGCAGGGGAAAAAATAGCGATATTTAAATTTTGCCCCAGGATTTTGCACCTGGTTATATCAGTGTAATAGATGTAAATCAGCTGCCAAAGTGGGAAATCTTCCTTCCCTGTTGCTTAAAAAAATTATTTTTGATTACTTTATTCTCTCAGGATTCCTTATTCACAGTGACACATGTCACTTTCACAGCGATTGAGAATACTTTGAGATTGATATTTAAAAGATTGTAATTAACATCCGTTTCCACTTCAGATCACCCTGAAAGATGCAGAGGGCACCAGACACATTTCTGGGATCAGACAAATGCCCATTCATAGATAATTTCCCTTTTGTTGGTTAAAGCTTGCTGCTCTCGAAGGTAGAAGCCAAGGTCCTAGGGGCCAAAGCTACCATGTCATGAGTGCCAGGAGCAGCGCTAGAATCTCTGCAGACATTACCACATTTCATCTTCATGGCAACCTTGCAAGGTAGTGTTAATTCATGTTTGAGATGAAGTGTTGTTGCTTAGAGAGGTTAAATGAGTTGCTTAAGGTCATGTGGCTAATTAGGGGTGAGGCTGGCATTATACTCGGTCTGACTCTAAATTGTGTTCTTTGTACTACACTATGCTGAACCTTTATGATTGAATCTGAAAGTATGACCTTTACAGAATTTATATCTTCTCTCCTTGGGCCTGGGGTTTATTTGATTGCCTGCTACTCTTTGGCCCTCAACTGCTTTCTCTAATGATGCCTAAAAATTTGATTGATATCAAGTTCATATCTACCTTAGAGGCAATGAATAAATTCATGGACCATACTTCCAATGATGTTAAACCTCAGTATGTGGTTATTTCAAAGTATACTGGCTCGATTAAACTTCTTTTAGAAACTTTACTGACTAACCATTATATGCCAGGTATATTATACCCATTTTACAGATGCAGACATTGAGCATTCAAGAGGTTAGGTAATTTGCTTAAGGCTAGATAAGTAGAACCTGCTGACTCTACAGTCCCGTTGACAGTCCTAGTAAGCCACTGGCTCTAATCAAGCCTCATTTTCTTCATTTATAAAATGGGAATGACAGTATTCTCACTGCAGGACTGTTACAAGGATGAAAGGATATATATATATATATATATATATATATATATATATACACACATACTATACTGAACATAATAGTTAATACAGTTGAGTTCAGT
>SJXQ01010625.1:91597-170263 GCA_006408695.1 Aepyceros melampus
CCCATCCCACCCTCTCCCTCTCCCACAGAGTCCAAAAGGCTGTTCTATACATCTGTGTCTCTTTTGCTGTCTTGCGTACAGGTTTATCATTACCATCATTCTAAATTCCATATATATGTGTAAGTATACTGTATTGGTGTTTTTCTTTCTGGCTTACTTCACTCTGTATAATTGGCTCCAGCGTCATCCACCTCATTAGAACTGAAAATTTTATTCATTTTAGTTTTGGGTGCATTGGGTCTTTGTTGCTGCACATGGGCTTTCTCTAGTTGTGGCGAGCGAGGGGGCTACTCTCTTTAATTTTGGTGCTTGGGCTTACTTTTGTTGCAGAGCATTGGGCTCTAGAGCATGCAGGCTTCAGTAGTTGTGACTCTCAGCCTCTACAGCATGAGCTCAGTAGTTGTGGTACTCAGGCTTAGTTGCTGTGTGACATGTGGAATCTTCCCAGACCAGGGATCAAATCCAGGCCCCCTGCACTGGCGGGTGGATTCTAATCCACTGTATCACCAGGGAAGTCCCAGAAACATCTTTTGAACAATACTTCTCAGAACACTCTTTTAAAGCTCACTAGCTGAACCATTTTTCTAGCTGGAATAAACTCTTTCAGGTTTGTTGAATTCTAATGTGTTTACACATAACCAGTAGAAAAAAAATTCTTGATTTAATCGCAACTTAAATATTTTTCTCCACTTAAAGTGAAAATGTAAATTATTAAAAATAAATTGAAATGTGAATTTAGCTGAAAAACACATTTTACAGATGTATAAATTGAGATCCATAGTTGCTGATTAGTCCAAGATTACATGGAGAGTTAGGGCTCTGCCAGGACATCAGAGGCATCAGCTGATCTGGGTAACCTAGAGTTTTGGTGAGGGTCCAGAGTGGGAAACAGATTGTTAGCTGAACCTTGGGCCTGTACAGGATCAGGGATCCATATTCAAACCAATCTAGAAGCAAATATGCCTTCGCAAAAATAGGTTAGAAGAAAATGATCTGTCTCAGGCTTGGGTCTGAAGATGTTAAATAACAAGTCTCCTCTGAGACTTCGTGGCAACTAGCTGAGTTTCATGTGGGTTTGGAGCCTGAGTTTGTACTAAATGTACGGGCTCAAAACTGTAACTTGAGATTTTTAATTTAAACTTTAAATTAGTCAAATGGTCATCATGTTGCACACCTGAAACTAATAAATATTGTAAATCAACTACATTACAGTAAAAAAATAAAGTTTACCCTGGTCTGTAGTGCAGACAACTTCCTACGAGAAACAAACATAAATCTTCCCCAGACTTAGAATTTCAACATATTTTAACCAACTATAAAAAGTGAACAGAAGTAAGAAAGCAAGCCAATCATATGCAAGAGTTGACAGAAACAAGAAACCATAGATCCAGGCCCACAAAGCCTTAACATGATCTATTTATCAGATATAGCATGTAAAATAACTATGTTTAATATGCATAAAGAAAATAGATAAAGACAGGATTAAGGAGCAAGAAATTGCCAAAAATTAATGAGAGATATTTGAAAAACAAACTAATTTTTGAAATGAAATCACTGAAATTTAAAATACAATGGAAGGGTTAAACATCATAACAAACACAGCTGAAGAGATATTTCATGAGCCAGAAGACAAATTTGAAGAAATTGCCAATAAAATAACAGAGAAACAAAGAAATGGAAAATTGGAAAAAGCATAAAAGACATAGAGGCCAGAGTGGGAGAGTCTAATGGAAATTCCAAAAGGAAGTAGCAGAGAAAGTGTGAAAATCAAAATTCAATGAGATAGTGACTAAATATTTTCTATGATTTATGGAAGACATGGGTTCTTATATTCAAGAGGCTCAGCAAGTCACAAGCAGGATAAAAACAAGATTAATCCACACTGATCTTTAGGATAAGACATTGGGTTGCGAATTCTATTGCCAACCTCAACGCTGAAGCACACACAATAAAGTAACTTTCCCTATGTCTCACAGCAGATTAATTTCTCCAGCTATAAAATGAGGAAACATTATTAACCCTGCTTATACCTTAATGATGTTATGAGAATAAGAGAAACCTATTTACTAGGTTACTGGGAATGAGGAAGTATAAGTCAAGTTCTTACCAGGTGAAAATGTACAGTCCCTCTTTAATGAAGGACAAATCTCTGTCCTTCCTATGCCACTTCTTCTTCTAATGACTCAGAAGAATGAAAGTGAAAGTTGCTCAGTCGTGTCCAACTCTTCGCAATCCCATGGACTATACAGCCCATGGAATTCTCCAGGCCAGAATACTGGAGTGGGTAGCCTTTCCCTTCTCCAGGGGCTCTTCTCAACCCAGGGATCGAACCCAGGTCTCCCACATTGCAGGTGGATTCTTTACTAGTTGAGCCACAAGGGAAGCCCAAGAATACTAGAGTGGGTAGCCTATCCCTTTCCAATGACACAGAAGAATACATGTAAAGCAAATCTCTGGAAAGGATCTAGAGGTAGTTTTTATTATCAAAGCTCATTATGCAACCCGTTCCGTTCCGTTCCGTTCCGATCAGTCGCTCAGTCGTGTCCGACTCTTTGCGACCCCATGAATCGCAGCACGCCAGTCCTCCCTGTCCATCACCAACTCCCGGAGTTCACTCAGACTCACGTCCATTGAGTCCATGATGCCATCCAGCCATCTCATCCTCGGTTGTTCCCTTCTCCTCCTGCCCCCAATCCCTCCCAGCATCAGGGTCTTTTCCAATGAGTCAACTCTTCGCATAAGGTGGCCAAAGTACTGGAGCTTCAGTTTTAGCATCATTCCTTCCAAAGAAATCCCAGGGTTGATCTCCTTCAGAATGGACTGGTTGGATCTCCTTGCAGTCCAAGGGACTCTCAAGAGTCTTCTCCAACACCACAGTTCAAAAGCATCAATTCTTCAGTGCTCAGCCTTCTTCACAGTCCAACTCTCACATCCATACATGACCACAGGAAAAACCATAGCCTTGACTAGACGGACTTTAGTTGGCAAAGTAATGTCTCTGCTTTTGAATATACTATCTAGGTTGGTCATAACTTTTCTTCCAAGGAGTAAGTGTCTTTTAATTTCATGGCTGCAGTCAGCATCCGCAGTGATTTTGGATGCAACCCACACTCTAAAAATGACCCAGGATTATGGCCTTAATAATGAATGGGGGGGACTTTGCTGGTGGTCCAGTGGTTAAGAATCCCCTTTCCATGCTAGGGATGTGGGTTTGATCCCTGGTTGGGGAACTGAGATTCCACATGCTGTGGGGGTGGCTGGGTCCACACGCCACAACTACTGAGCCCAGCACACCCTAACTAGAGAGTCTGTGCATTGCAACGAAAGATCCCAAGTACCGAGCCATGCAGCCAAAAATAAAAGTAAGTACTTGATTGAAAAGTAAGGCTTTATTAAAAAAATAATGAAATGAAGAAAATGGCTATGTCAGTATTTGGAGAAAAAATTAAAACCAATGGATAAATGCAGGATGTTTTTATTACAGGAATGAAAGTATCTTTCAGTTTATGGGGGGGGGTGTATGGAGTGCTCTTTAATATCTCTAATAATTTGATTTTGTACAGGATTGGAAAAACTTATTCTGATCCTTCTCCATATCTTGGCCACTGATTTTGCACAACTGAATTCTTGCTTCCTTCAAAGTCTCTCTCAACCATCTCTACTAGAGACCCTTTCTACCTTCCTGCCCTGCCCCCGCTCAGACCAACCTCACCCCCCCCATGTCAGAGAAGCAGGCAGCAGGGCAGACTGTGGAGGGGAGCACCCAGGTGGCCACCTTTCCTGCAGGATCTCACCTACAGGGCCAAACACATCTTTTAGATTACACTCTTTTCTGGGTCTATTTCATTTCATGCAGATGAACATGAATTGAGAAAAATGCCAAACAGAAAATGAACTTGGAATTCAGAAAAAGTTTGGGTGAATGGGAGGAATGCATTTAATGGTGCAGTACAAAATTTTCCTGGTTTCTTTTGATGCTCCTATTGGTCTTTCCAAATGCACTCCTTATTATTAACTGTACTTGAGACATGTAAATAAGCATGCCTCCTCACACTCAGGTTTACTTAATTACATTTTCTTACCTCACAGTTGCCACCTTAAATATATGTCCCTGGTTTGAAAAACAATTTTAAAGCTTTAATGTCCTGGAACAGTCAGCAGAGTTAGCTCAGATTTACAGAGAGGGAGCTGCAAATTTACCTCACTGTTCAAACTTGCAAATTGTCAAAAGTTTCACTGGATTTTTGCATTGCAGTCTGCTAATGATGGCAGAAAAGGTATGGTTTTTATCGCCTCAGAACAAAATGTAAAAGATGTATTTTGAAAACATTTGGTATTTGATGTGCTTTAAATCACATAAGATTTGATGGCTATTAAATGGACTCTCTTTGATAAAGATAAGGTATTTTTGAATCTGAGAATTTGGGGGATTTGATTTCTATCTTCATTCAAGACAAAAAATCTTAGGGAGTGTCAAACCATCTCTGAGTAGGATGTATTGCTAGGAAATCATGATAATAGTATGATTTTTTTTCCATTTCATATCTGCCTCCTCAAAAATATTTTTGTGGATTCTTACACTCTTAATCTGACTTGAATTCTATTAAGGATGCTTTTGAGGTTGTATTTCTAGTGCCACCAATGAACTGCACTGACAGATTCCGCAAATCTACAGTTAATGTTTTTACCTCACTGTGGTGTTAATGGTGTAGCCACTATGTTTCAAGCAGAGGTTTATTTTATTAAATCAATCAAATAAGAGTCACCTTAAGGTTTACCCTTTATTTTTTCCAGAATAGAAAAAAAATGACTTTAAAATAAACTTGATCAGAGGTTGTCATACTTTGAATGCAAGTTAAAAATAATTAAGCCTACATAGGAATTAGTCATAAGCCTTTTTGTCCCTGTATGCTAAAAAGCAGTATAAAACTTCCCATCATGTTTCAGTGACTGATTGTCTATATTTGAGCTTTTCAGTCTATGAAATTTGTTCATTATAATATATTAACATTGTTTGGTAACTAGTAGAGATTTTCTTTTGTGAACTCAGCTACAGCTTTTAAGAAATCCAGGTGTATATCCCAAACTGAATAGACAAGATTATTTGCAACCCTAGGTTCCTAATCTGGGTACACTGATTATCTCTTTTCTATTGAAGACATTTAATTTCAGTTACTTTATGTATGAGTAGATTTTTCTCTTCCGTGGCATGATGAATGACTATATAGTTGTGCCCGTACATGTACATTGCTTTGAACAAAGCTTCTTTATCAAATGGCATGTACAACCCTGCTGCTACTGTAATATCTATAGGAAAAATACAGTGTACACTAATCATTTCAAATGACCTACTCAGTACCTGGAAATTGCAGGAAAATGATGCATAATATGTGATAGATATGTAGAATCAGATGAAAACCTTTCGATCATTGGTGCTTTCAATAAAGGGGAAAACGAATAATGTTCTAAAAGCATGTGCTACTTGTATAATCAAGGAAAGTTTTTCTAGCAATTATATGAGCCTTTTACAACTTCCTCCTCTAATTATCTGTTTTATTAGTAGATGCATATCACCATCCATCAGGGAACACTTAAAAACATAACAAGACATTGTTATATACACACGTTTATGTGTGTGTGTACATGTGTATCTCTACAAATAGAGGTAGATTCTCAAACAAAATGGTCTATATATCAGAGTGTGGATTTCATTATAACATAAACAAAGTTATTTGCAATTAATATTTTCTTATCATAAACAATATGGAGTTGGGAGTTTATGAACTATATCCACAAACCATTGATAATCAGTGTCAACAGCTCAATATACAGGCTAAAGAACCATAGATCTCAGTGTTGAAAAGGGTCTCAAGAGCCACTTGGCTAATCTTCTACCATTTCAAAAATGAGGCAGCAGTGACTCAAAAAAGTTAAATGAGCTACTCAAAATCACTATGCTGTGAATACACACACAAGCACATGTGAGCACAAGCACACACACAGTGCCATCTCTCCAATGGACAAAATGGCCACATGTCATAGGATAGCCTGAAAATAAATATCCTTACAACAAAGCCTTATGGAATTTTCACCCAGAACTACAGATGATTCCTGTTATATAGCAACTGTGTGTACACACACACACACACACACACACGCACGCACAGAGCTTCCCAGGTGGCTCAGTGGTAAAGAATCTGCCCGCCAATGCAGAAAATGCAGGAGACTCAAGGGTTCAATCCTTGAGTTGGGAAGATGCCCGGAGGAGGGCATGGCAACCCACTCCAGCATTCTTGCCTGAAAAATTTCCTGGACAAAGAAGCCTGGCAGGCTACGGTCCATAGTTCAGGATTACTTCAGGACCTAATGTTCCATCTCTCTAGCTGATTAATCCAGTTCTAAGATCCAGGATAATGAGAGGGGATTATGGTAGAAAGGACAGAAACTGTCCTCTCTTTGTGGATGCTTATCTTCTATAAATTTCACAGTCTGTTATCTGAGAATAACAATAGATAGAGTGGCTCACAGGAAGCTTCATCAAGAAGAAAGGAGTACAAAGCTCTAAATTCTGCTTTTATGCTCCCCCTCAGAGACTACGAGACCAGGAGAAGCCAGATTTTATGAAAGACATGGAGTAGATGTGTTTTACAATGCCGATCTTTGAAGCTGCGGCTGGTATCTTCAGTATAGGGCTAAATGTCTAACTGAGATTTCATGGCAAGAAGCTCTATTTTAAGGGAGCATGATTTGACCTGCAGTATATCCAAATCTAAACTAGGTTATAACAAGCTTCTGTTGTATTCCCCTTGAGGTGTTTTTTTAAAGACTAATGAGTTAACCTTTGTGAAGTACCATGAGACCTCCAGGCGAAAGAACCCTATATCAAGTATCCATTCAGTGCCGCTAACAATACTCAGTGTACCTAGAAAACAGACTGAAAATAATCAGTAAACCATTCACTGCAGTCCCCTTGGTATCGGAGCAACACAGTTAACATGCTAACAGCTAAGCTTCATGCGCTTAGAGGAAGAGAATGATCAATGGCAAAGAGCATATCCACCTTTGAAATGACATGATCCATTATAAGAATCAGATGTTAAATTGCTTCCTGTACTGAGCATACTCAATTAAAAGTCTGCACAGTGAGATCATCTCGATGGTTAAATATGCTCTGTGGGAACAACCTTTATGGAGCTTAAAAATCACAGAAGGACTATTCCTACCATGACACCGGAGATTCAGAACACATTTCCTTTCCCTATTTTTCAAGTTGGTAGTTTTATAGGAAGGCTTTTGCCTGAGAGACTGCAGAGTTTGGGGTCACACCTATTCACCCTTTTGCTTCTCTGACCAAGAGGTGCTTCTAGTGTTCTTTTTCTATTGCATCCAGAATGGATGGATGTGGCTTTAGTCCACTTTCTAATTTGAAGGTGAAAGTGGAAATTGCTCAGTCATGTCTGACTTTTTACAACTCCATGGACTATATAGTCCATGGAATTCTCCAGTCCAGAATACTGGAGTGGGTAGCCTTTCCCTTCTCCAGGGGATCTTCCCAACCCAGGGATCAAACCCAGGTCTCCCACATTGCAGGTGGATTCTTTACCAGCTGATCCACAAAGGAAGCCCAAGAATACTGGAGTGGGTAGTCTATCCCTTCTCCAGCACATCTTCCCAACCCAGGAATCGAACTAGGGTCTCCTGCATTGCAAGCGGATTCTTTACCAATTGAGCTTTCAGGGAAGCCCCCATTCTAATTTAGTCTACCTTGAATCCATGTTATATCTGGACAAGAATGCAGTTGATATTTGATGCCCTTCATTTCCTCGAATGTTCCCTTTTCCATAAGCTAATCTATTCACCCGACTCCCTGCTCCTTGTCTAACTCTTCCTTTGGTGGGGGTGAGGGTGGAGGCTAGATGTGGGATGAAATCAACAGTCCTGCAAACAACTTTCAGGTTTGCAATTAGCCAGCTCTATGACCTTGGAAAAATAATTTAACCTCACTAGCTCTCACTTTCCTCTTGTTTCAAAGATTTGTATAGCTCTTATTCATTGTTGACTCTATCTCCTTCAGCCAGACTGCAAGTTCCAGTAGTGCAAGAATCATGTATTCCTCACTGATGTATCCCGAGAGTTAGCACATGGCCCACAGTAAGTGCTCAGGGAAAATCTGTTTATAGAATATTTTAGGTGGATTTCTCTGGTGGTCTAGCGGCTAAGACTTCGTGTTCCCAATGCAGGAGGCTCGAGTTTGATTCCTGGTCAGGGAACTAGATTTCACAGGTTGCAACTAAGACTTGTTATCGTCACCCGGTCTCCCAATGTAGAAATCATAGTTAGTGATAATTCCTGCCTCCAGTAGCACTTATATAGTAACCATGTCCTGTTTCCTAACCTCGACCTAAAACACAATCTGTTATAAACCATGCAGTAGCTTCTTATTGTGTCAAGAAGAAATCCAAGTTCCTTAGCATGGCGTGTAAACAAAACTCCCTGCGTTCTCATCCCTGCCTATCTCTCCACTTATATCTTCTGGATTCCTAGGTACAGCCACACCCAATGACTAGTAAGTCGCCAAATGGAATATTTGGACTCACATTTCTTAGTTTCAATTATTCCTTCTGCCTGGAATATTCTTGGCTCTTAAATCCACCTGATAAACATATAATCATCTTTTTAGTGTTCATTCAACTGTTAAGATGTTTCCAAAGTCAGAAAAGGGAACCCTCCTACACTGTTGGGGGGAATGTAAATGGCGCAGCCATTATGGAATACAGTATGAAGATTCTTTAAAACACTGAAAATAGAGTTGCCATATGATCCAGCAATCCCACTCCTAGGCATATATCCAGAGAAAACTCTAACTTGAAAAGATACATGAACCCCAATGTTCATTGCAGCACTGTTTACAATAGTCAAGATATGGAGGCAACTTAGATCTTCATCAATAGAAGAATGGGTAGAGAAGATATAGTACATATATACAATGGAATGCTACTCAGCCATAAAAAAGAATACAATGATACCATTTGTAGCAACATGGATGGACCTAGGGATTGTCATCCTGAGTGAAGTAAGACATAGATTTGAAATCATCTATAGAGAACTGATCATAACAGACTTCAAAATGGATGGAATAACTACAGGAGAGTGCAAAATGAAGACAGAGGTTCAACTACAGAACTAGACAATGAAAAATGTGATGAAAGGCCCAGTGGTGTGTTGTATATGAAAACTCAGTAAAATACAAGCCTAGGGAACATGTGGAAGCCCCTTATGAAGGCATACATGAAGTCATACAGATCTGACTTTAAGAAATATTACCTTAGGTAAAGACCAGTAAGAACTCAGGAGTGAGGGAAGGGGGTGAAGAATTAGACTCTGATGTACCTGTTGAGCAGTCAGCACCTGTCCACTTGGGATCGCAGCTGCACGTGCCAGCGTCCAGAAGAAAAGTCCCGTGTCCTGAGCACTGCTCCTGACATATTGGAAGTGGAGTTTCACAGTTGACTCCTCCCCAACCAGTAGAACAGTGACATTCTCCTTTTACACAGATGCCATGGCCAGAACACATGGGGTCTAAGCAGTCCTCTGAAAGCCAGAAAAAAAAAAAAAGACAGGGGTGGGGGGGGGTAGATTGAAAGTGAACAGGTGTGGCCAGGACACTGAGATACATTGATTTTCCAATATTACATTATTTATGCTATTTTCATTAGGCAATAAAATGACTTATGTAAATGCTGTGTTTGAACCAGAATGTTATCAACACTTAAAAACATGGTAGGCTACCATAAAGGTTGCAATCTAAATGTAGAAGAAGGAAACCACAGATACGTTCTACGAAATTAAGAGCAGTGTGTAGCACTCCCACACAAGTGGGTGGGTGGACCAGAATAAAGTAGGGATTCCTCAGCTTTGAAAAAAAAAAATCAAGTTTTGGTAAGTCATTCCCTGTCTTCTGAAATTGGAATCATAGCTCCCAGAAATGGCTTTTATTTGATGTGTCTAGAGGAATTTTTATATATGTATTTAAGTTTGGATTATTTAAGGTATTGGTTGAGGTGACTGCTGTTTCATGGAATCATATAACTAATTTCTTATAATCTCTCATTTTTTCCTAAGAAGCACTGAAAATGTAACATTTTAAACACAATTTAAAAATTCTTTGCCTCGTGGATTCTCCTTCTACCAGGACACTGTGACATAGTTTTCAATGCTTTAGAATATCACAGACTCAATTATATTTGACTCTGATTCTGTGAAGCCTGGAAATTTCTGGACACATTCTAACAAATACTCTAAACTATTTCACAAGTAGATTTCTATGCTTGCCTTGGGGAAAATTATTTGTGCTTTTAACTGAGTGACCACCCCACAGGTAATGGGAAAGTTGATGTCCAAATTTCTTCCCATACAAATAAGATGAGACCAAAATAACCTAACCATTATGAGGATGTACGCTTTGAATTACTTTTCTAGCAATGGAAACAGACTGATACAATCTGCCATCATTTGCAAGACTGGCCTAGTTTTAGTGTGTAGCATGTGCCATGGAATGGGCTTCCCAGGTGGCTCAGTGATAAAGAATCTGCCTGCTGTGCAGGAGATGTGGGTTCCATCCCTGGGTCAGGGAAGATCCTCTGGAGGAGAAAATGGCCACCCACTCCAATTTTCTTGCCTGGAAAATCCCATGGACAGAGGAGCCTCGAGGGCTACAGTCCATAAGGTTGCAAAGAGTTGGACAGAACTTAGTGACTAAACAGCAAGAACAAATGTGCGATGGAATAGAGTTAAGTCTAACTAAGCATTTTATAATTAGTGCTATTGCCATTATAATTAGCCTATGATCTCAGGGTCATCAGCACAATGCTTTAATACCTAAGCTAATCAGCAAATAAACACCAGAAGGTACATCTAATTTGATCTATTCATTATTTGGAGGGAGAAGAAAAGTGTGTGTGTGTGTGTTTGTGTGCGCGCGCGCGTGTACGCGCGTGCGCTCACTTCAGTTGTGTCTGACTCTTTGCGACCCTATAGACTATAGCCCACTAGGCTCCCCTGTCCATAGGGATTCTCCAGACAAGAATACTGGAGTGGGTTGCCATGCCCTCCTCCAGGGAATCTTCCCAACCCAGGGATCAAACCCAAGTCTCTTATGTCTCCTGCACTGGCAGGCAGGTTCTTTAGTGTACAATAGTATTTCAGAAGGAGGTAATTTTGTTGTATCAAAATATAACAATTTTAATAAATAAAATAGTATTTAACTTAATATAGTTTTGTTTTATTTTTAGAAGACCATCTTCAATGACTAGGTAAGTCATACTTAAGTCAGAGGCACAAAGTCATTTGGCTGCAGGGACCAGGTGGGTTGATACATGAATGAGGTGGGCTGGATATAAGAAAGCAGGGTGTGCTGGGAATAAGTGTCCAGTTTAAAGGAAGCTGCTGCTGTGCGTATGTGTCTGTGTGTTGGTTGCTGCGTCATATCTGACTCTTTGCTACCCCATGGACTGAATAGCCTGCCTGGCTCATCTGTCCATGGGATTCTCTAGGCAAGAATACTGGAGTGGGTTGCCATTTCCTCCTCCACAGGGAATCTTCCCGACCAAGGGATCGAACCCAGGTCTCCTGCATTGCAGGTGGATTCTTTATTGCCTGAGCTACTAGGGAAGCCCAAGTTGCTGTTAATTGGCTCTAATCATTGCTACCATGTAGGAATGTGGCCTC
The DNA here is from genome assembly GCA_006408695.1 of Aepyceros melampus. Taxonomy (NCBI): domain Eukaryota; kingdom Metazoa; phylum Chordata; class Mammalia; order Artiodactyla; family Bovidae; genus Aepyceros; species Aepyceros melampus. The sequence continues at coordinate 103,325 of SJXQ01010625.1, forward strand.
AGGGTCACCAGATATTTTTGTTGCTCCAGAGAGGCCAGAATTAGAGATTTTTATATGATACTTTTCTATTTTAAATTTTGCAAAATACATCACATTAAACAACAAGGAAAACACCACCACCACCACTTAGTGAAACAAACAAAATCTACCCATATACCCATTCAGCCTGTGAGTTCCTGTTTGTGAAATCTGACTTAAAATATTTTTTATTTAAAAAACTGTATTTGGAAAGTTTCTACCTTTAAACGTGGTACTCCTTGCTATCTTGGTTAGTCTATAAATTTTCTTTGTGGCCTAGAAGGCAAACTGTAGCTAAGTCTTTTTTCAACTATTGAGAAAATTTAAATTAGAATGGTCTCTAACTTAGGTTAAACGGTTTTCAGGGCAGATTGTAGATGTTGTAATAGACACCATTTTTGGGGGGGGGGGTGAAAACATGTGTGCATCTGTATAGCATCTGAATGTATAGCTTAAATATCATGATTGCTGATGGATCCCCATAAAAACAGCTTCTAAAAGTAAGTCAGGAACTTTACTGCCTTGTCAAGGCCCAATGACATTCATATTGGAACAGATACAATCTTCACACCAAAATTCTGCTATGGCTAATGGAAGGTGGAAAGCTAAACTCTTGTTTGCTCATGGAGCAGAATGAGATTAAACCCTTAAAATGCTGTGTAATAGTCTTAATGAGCCATCTTTAAAAAGCAATTATAGTGCATTTTCAGCAATCTATTTCCTGAACAACAGTTGTGATGAGACCATCTCCCATGGTAATGGTTTAATATTATTTCTGAAATCAGTCTTATTTGAGAATGTGGCATGAAAAAGGTCTGATTACTAGCAAACTTATTTTCCAATGTGTCTTCTTTAAATGATAAAACTACTGCTGTTTCAAAGTATGTTTTGTAAATGATAAAATTATTGTGCATGTATGTGTAAATGCTCCTTTGGGGTGAATTTTAATATAAAGGCATTGTCTTGAAACTCATTAGTGGTAAGTCTACTTCCTTAGGCAGGGAGGTCAAGTTTCAGCATGAGGTATATAAAAATAAATAATATAAAGCAATAATAATAATGGTAATTACAAATCACTCCCAAAGAAAACATTTATGAAATGGTTCCAAATGTGCACAATATTATTTTTATTATGTGCTTTAGAGAAAGATGTAGCCTAGTGCACTCTGTAATAACAAAAGCATATAAATTAACACCTAAAATAATCATGATGGAAATTTTCATCATAAAACAGTGTTAAAATGAGGGGGGCGTATGGCATTTTCCACTACTGCTCTACAAGGGTCAGAGGTATGGTCTCACGTTATTATTAGAGGCTGTCAGAAGAGACATGACCTCCCATTGCTCCATGTACTAAGTAGACATGTTGTGCATTTATGGCTTGCAAAGACCACTTATGTCTCTTCTAGAAACACAGAATGACACCTTGGACCATTCAGTGAGAGAAAAGCCTGAAGCAATATATTAACACAGGGCTCTGACCTTCCTCGCATATTTCTCCTTTGTATCCTGGCACACAGATGCAAACTCCCATGATGCAGGTGCCGTGGCCAAAGCACGTTGGATCAATGCATTGCTCTTCTGGAACGTCACACTCTGGCCCCTTCCAGCCATTTCGGCAGACACAGTGTCCTTTTTCATATTCTCCATTCCCACCACACAGCACAGGGACGAATCTGAAGGTTGGCAAATGAACTTGTAATGTTCTCATAATGTTTGTAAAATCTCCAAAGAGCAATTCTCTATCGATTCTCATATAATATTTCTGGCAAAAAATTATACTATTCCTGGCTTAGCCTTTATTAAATCGGCACATGTTCATGATTACAAACAGAATTTTCCTCTTATGGGATTGGGGGAAAGATAAATTATAAAAACACCCTGAGTGAAGAAATTATTTCAAGCACTTGCTTTTGATACTCTTAAACAACTATCATCATCACCATCATCATTATTATAAGTTAGGATTTTCCTCTTTTGGTGTTTCTTCCTCAAGCAGACAAAATTCATAAAACTAGGAGGGAGGTATTCCTATTATAGAGTGTTATCTTTCAAAAGTTGGGCATTTAGAGATTGGTACTGGACAGATGTCTGTGCCTATTCCAGCTGTGCAGACCTTCATTGGAACATCCACTCTGCTCTGTCATTCTTTGTCTTCTTATTAAAAACATATGGACCTCCCTGAGGGCAGGGCCTGTATCTTGTCTGATTCATTGTTTTCCATACCAGCCATAACCTCTGCTTCTACCTCCTACCTCCTTAAGATCTATTGGAGGACTGGGGAATCTAGCAAGTGCTATTGAATTCTCTGCTGAATAGAATTTAATCTAAAGAAACTGAGTGGCTGAGAAACCTGAGATGAAAGTATTAGCAGACAGAACTTAAAGAACACCTTGTGAACAAGCAGAAAGCATCTCTAAAGTATTGATAATAACTGTAAGCCTATAGGGAAAACCCAGCATGATTTACCCACAGCTTTTCAAGAATTAAACTAGGGGCAAGTCTGGTTTAGTAAAGTTTGAAACTTTAACTTCTGCCTTCCCAGTCTTTCCTTTATAAGCTACTCAGCCAGCTGATGACTGTCCACCTCTTCCAGTTTACCCTAGTTTATATAAGTGGTTACCCAAAGCTACCCCATTATAAATGAGTTTATGAAGGGAATAGAAGTACTGAGTTGGCCAAAAGGTTTGCTGGGCTTTTCCATAAGATGCTATGGAAAAACCTGAATTAACTTTTTTGGCCAATCCAATATGATGGAGTGGTTGGTTTCAGAGGATCCAGGTATCTCAGTGGTTAAATAACCTTAGTTAAGTGATTTGACTTCTCTGATGTTATTTCTTTGCCCATTAAACTGGGATAATAGATCTATATCATAGGATTATTATACAATATATGAATTAAAAGTACCACAAAGTGTTTAGAATGGTGCCTGGCAGAGCAAGTGCTCAACTTTCAGTAGAGACCATTGGGGGTGTTGCTACTGCTACTATCACTCCTATCCCTCCTCCTCTTCCTATTGTTACTAATTCTAAGTTCTCAAATGACATCAAGTTCCTTAATCAATCAGTATAACAGGGCAACCTTACCTCTAGCACAGTCAGGTCCAAGGAATCCCGGGAAGCAGTGGCAATGGCCAGAGATACATTCTCCATTTCCATTGCAATTTGTCGAACAGTCATCCATTATTTCTATTAATAGAGAGAAAAAGAAAAAAAAAAGAACAAACCTATAGGCTATAGAGTCTTTATTTTTTTATAAATTGCAAAAACCCTGGGCCTATAACAATCTTTGCCCTCTACTGTCTACAAAGCACTTACTGTCTAAAGTCAGATGCCAAAGATTTCTGTAAGAGGTCACAGTACCAAATTATTTAAAGCACCCTGGATTTGCTGAATTGGCTATTCAAGAGTGGGACTGAAAACCAACCTCACCTCTAAAATGCATCAAGGGTCTAGATGAGCTGTATTCTTAAAAGACATTCATGATAAAACTAAAAATGTACTAGGATTATAGGTCATTTCTCAAAAGCAAAAAGGGCTTTAAAATATAACCCAGAAAATGAAGTCTGTTGTTTATTTTTTAAATTTAGGTGGTAGCAAAGAAAAATGTCTTCTCTAGCACCTTAAAATGTTTAATCTGCTATCTTGACAGCTTAAATATGATAATCAGTATTTCATTTTCACTAATAAGTGACAATGGAAAGCTTTTAAAGTAGTATTCATATTAAACTCACCACCATGAAAAGCATTAGAACCTAAGCATTTTGTTGAGAAATGCTTTCTTGGCTGTACATGCCTATCAGTTCTTTGCCACTAATTTCCCTTCAATCCTTTCTTAGAGAAGAATAGGTTTCAGGGGGAATTGAGAAGGCTTTGAAGGTGCCCGTACATAGTTCTGGTGACATAGTGTCTTCAATACAACAGAACTTTGACCAATCTTGTGCTAAGTAACTTAATTGAAGAGTTATAAAGTTTTATAAAAATCACTCTCTGACAATGATATTGAAAACTGTTTTAGTTTAAAATTTTATTTGAGTGTAACAGCATCAAATTCCAAGTCCACGACCTATTATGACATGTATACTTTACTCCTGCAGTTTAAAAAACCCCCACCTTCTCATGACTTTTTTCCATATGTTTTCTATAATTTAGCACTCCTGGATTCTTACTTTTATGTTCTGGCCCATTACACTCATACTTCTCATAGGCACCAGTTTTTTCTTTTCAATCCAAATCATCTACTTCATCTAGTTTTACTTGGATAAGCTATTTCCAATCAGAAGGAAATATTCTAGTAAGTAGTCTTGGTGTCTTCCACTGAACTCTGAGAATTTGTAATGAGAGTTGAGAAATAGCATTTCTTCAGTTGTGGCCTTTTGACCACCTACATCAGGAGGATCACCCGAAGTACTTAAAATGCAGATACCTGAGCTTCACACCAGATTTATTGAATCTATCTCTGAGGATATTAGTCATGCTCGGTTGCTCAGTGGTGTCCAACTCTGCAGCCTCAATGACTGTAGCCCGCCAGGCTCCTCTACTCATGAAATTTTCCAGGCAAGAACACTGGAGTGGGTTGCCATTTTCTACTCCAGGGGATCTTCCTGACCCAGGGATTCAACCTGCATCTCTTGTATCTCCTGCATTGGCAGGAGGATTCTTTACCTCTAGCACCACTTGGGAAGCCCCCATCTCTGAGGATGCAGCCCAGTAATCTACATTCTAACAAATACCTCAGTGACCCTGCAGGTGAAGACTGAATTAAAGCATTGAGAACCAGTGCTTCAAAGAGCAAACTTCCATGGTTAGAGGAATTCTAATCTAGACTTGGAATTCTGCCTTGGGAAGAAGAAAAGCAAGAGGGAAAACGTGGCACCTAGTCCATTTAGGGGATCCTTAGGAAGCTGAGAATGAATCCAGTGGCCCTGTGGATGGCTATCCTATCTACAGAGGAGATTATTTTTCTGACATCCATATGAACACATCAGATTCTTTTTTGCAAGTTTACAATGGTCTGTTCTCTGATCCCTGTGCTAGAAAACTGAACTGGATAAGACCTGACACATGGCATTTGCTGAAAACTGGGCTGGCAGCAATGTAACATTTGACAATGAGCTAACCACTTTTTAACTCATTAAAACATTAGTTATTTTCAGAAAACCATACCTTTATTTAAAAGATCATTACAAAAAGGCACAAAGAGTCTTATTTCTTTTCATTCAGAGATGGAACAATTATTATCTCTTTTCTTGTTTTGCTTTCTTGTACCAAAAAGAAGTGGCCATTCTTAAATCTACATTTGGATTTTCCCTGCCCTGCATGGTTAATAGGAGGCTATAGAGGACAATTTCAAAGGTAAATATACTTGAATTTAATTTCATACCAGGTCATATTGACAGCTTCATGGAAGCAGCCTTGTGGGAATGTAGCTACCAGAGAGAAAAAATGTTTAATAAGATTTGCTATCAAAATAAATAAAAATCTATCTGTCTTACTGACTATCTAAGAATCGTCCCGAGGCCCGTAATGCTGCACAGAGCTTAACACCTGCAATGCAAATGAGAAGAGAAGGCAATGGAGGAGGTTTTGGAAGCTGCCACCTCCACTGGGTATCAAAGAGACATTGGGATAGCTTAGGGACTCCAGAAGAGGATGGCTACAGCAGAAACACATAAATAACCAGTGATGAAAAAGAATCTGCTTTTCTATTTATAATGGCCTCCAGGAAGTTTGTCTTCTATCTTTTAAATCTTACTCCAAATCACTTCCTAGACACCAGTTCATTAGAGTTGAGAATTATTCTAAAGTTCTGTGATTAAAACCCTGTTTTTATGCTAGAGCTTTTGGATCTGCATCTGCACTGATGATGGGTTTTACTTCTGGCAGATTTTCTCATGGGAGAAACCAAACCTCATGAATAATCTTATGGAATGAGCATGTTCTAAAGAGCAGGGGCTTGGAATCAGAGATATTGAGTGTCTCCAATATCAATTTTGCCACTTGCTGGGTGTGAGACTTCTTCACTCATCTCAAGTCTCTGATTTCTTATTTGTAATATAAGTACCACTATACCTATGCTAGGCTTGTGATGAGAATCAAACAAGATAACTGAATGTAGAGTGCTTGGAGCGAGCAGAATGACACTCCATTAATGGTATATATTATTATGTCATTGAGCTAGTTGGTAAAGACTTTGGCTTATTCATAACTTTGTCTATGAAACTAGAAAATAACATATAGTAATACAGGCTAGTTGCTCGCCTATATTAGTCACTCAATAAATGGTTATTATGCTGTTTTGATCCCTATGAGCAGACCAAATATAGTTACGATCAATCCAACTGATTATAATGTTACCACATAATAGACAAAGGAACAAATGTATTATCCTCTTCTAACAATTACAAAAACATAAAAATAATGGGGAGAATTTAGAGTAAATAATTTATATACCTTTGACATTTTGGCAAATTTACTTGAATTCTTTTTAAGTGAAATTGTAGGAGAAATAAGAAACAGACTTGCGTAAGGAAGAAGCAAATATGTTGTTGCATATGAAACTAAGAGCTTAACCTCTGGATAATAGGAAATTATATCTCAAAGGTTAGGTTCTTTGGGAAAGGAATTAAGGGAGATGAAAAAAACTCCAAGCGTGTTTCTGGGTCTATTGATTTTTGAAAGGTTAATAGCTTGGTTAGTGTTTTAACTTGAACTTAGGGGTAAGGATAACAGGAAGAGAGAAAATCCTCTTCACAAATGTTTTAAGTCTTCTAATTGCTCTATTTCTTAGGAGAAACTCAATCTCTCATATCTGATTAGTTTGCATTATCAAAACTGAGTCTTGGTGGACAAATATCATGAAAGATGCAATTGTTGAATTTGCCCCTACTGAATCTCTGAGAAGCAAAACAGTGTCATGACTTGAAATAAATAAATAAATAAATATATTTCTAATTTAGCAAACACTTTGTCTTTTGAAGATGTAAGATCAGTGGAGCTTTTCTCTAAGGGGGAAAATCATTGGTGCATTTTTATTGCCTTTCTGATTACTTTAGAGGCAAGTTTTTGATAATCTGTGGCTGGAATACCATTTTATACTGACAAAAGGTCTTCAGCATCAAGTAAAAATAGAATATAATTGTTATAAAGAGCAGATGGTATATCTATTAACAATCAACACGATATATTAAACATATGGTAGAACAGGTTAACTAAAGGATAAAGTGGTGAGAGTTGTATAGAAAACTGACAGCTGTAAAATATTTTCCCTTCTTTTAAAAGACATGTGTTTCAGGAAAATTCACACAGTAAAATACTGTGTCTATGAGTTGTATACTCTTAGGGCTGTAAATTTGCTAAAGAGCTCAGCTTTATTAACACAAAGGGTTATATAAAGGCGAATGACTTCACCTCCCAAAATGACAAGTGAGCTGTCTCTGATTAACTAGGGTGAAAATGAGTAAGAGTGTGTGTAGACATTGTACTGAAAAGAACATTCTTTAATAGGCTCTGAGTGCAGTGAACAAGTCATTGTGATGATTTTTAAACTAAACAGTTCTAAAGAAAGAACTCTGAATGACCCAAGTTATTATCCTTAAGACTCTTCTCTATGCTTAGGTTGTATTTTGCAATCTTAATGTTTCCAGAATCAGTTGTTCTAAAGAAGAACTGGATTGAAGCTAGGTTTTCCATTTCAAAAAGGTATTTATTTGCTTTTTCTTTTCTAACAGAACTTGAATTAACAGGGCTTCTCTTGCTTATTTCCCTTCTTCACGAAGGTTTTCATCTATGTAGTCTCAGTAAAGTGTTATCCAGGGTATTATTCCTGTTGAAAACATAAAAAGGAGCATGGCAGGTATCCTAAAATAGCCGCAAATAATGGAGCATTTTAAAAATCTTAATCTGCATTTAAACAACATTACTGACAACAGCAATGTAAACCTGTCTCATTGTGACGTATCCTGAGTAATGACTTTAAGACAGAATGAGCAATAAGCTTCAATAACATCTCTATTGCTTTCATCATTGTGTCTTTCTGGAGTTATGCTGTTGAGAGTGGCAATGTAACATGTGCGATATCATAAGCGAAATGAATTGCCAGTCCAGGTTTGATGCAGGATGCAGGATGCTAGGGACTGATGCATGGGGATAATCCAGAGAGAGGGTGTGGGGCGGGAGGGTGGAGGAGGGGGTCGGGATTGGGAGTTCATGTACACTCATGGCTAATTCATGTCAATGTGTAACAAAACGAATACAGTATTGTAAAGCAAAACAAACTAAAAAATAAAAATTAATTAAAAAAAAAAAAAACAAAAAAAAAAAAAAACAAAATAATAGCCAAGGCAGCTTACCAATTGCTGTAGTTAACACAAATACTTGTTCCATCTTTTTTCCATCATTGTAAAATGCCAGATACCAAGGCCCTTGGTCCATATATTCTATGAAACCTGTTTCCTGCAGTGAGGTTAAGATTAGGTTCCGCGGAGAATGCTGGGTATCATCAGAGCTCTTGGAGTCCTGTTTGACCAGTTGTTTTCCATCCATTAGCTTTACAAAATCAAACTGGAACAAATGCAAACATAGATATGAGCCATGACTTTTACCTCTAGACTTATAAACATCTCTCACATCAATTATGATACTTCATACTTCTTTGCTCTGGAAGTGGGAATTCATTCTTAAGTACATCTAAACCCCAAAGCATATTATTAATTCCAAAAACAAAATAACCTTCCACGATATTTATAAATGTTACCAACCCTTCAGTTTTAGAGTATTAAAATAATTGTTTAAAAATAATAAAGCAAGACATAGAAGAATTATTTGTATTATGCAAGAGAATCTTGATATTTTACAAAAAGTATCTGATAGAAGATACTTGAAAATAGACGTTTCCCTTGAAATGTTACCATGATCATCATTACAAATTAAAAAGTTTTCTAGTTTTTAAAACTAATAAATGAATAGTCACCATATTGTACTACTTTTGTGATAATGCAATGAAATATTCAAAGACCTTGTCCTCTTTTCTTTTATCCCTAATCGGACAAGAACATGGCACATGTATCCCAAGCCCAGGATGGTTACCATTCCTTAGGCTACTTAGATGGAGCAGGGCCTCAAATGGGTTCGTGTAGGAAGAGATAAGGGAAAGAAATTAAGGGGAGAGAAGTGGCAAAGGTTTCTAGAAGGGTCTTGTAAACCATAGAGGTTTTACCTATTTAAGTTTTTTTTAACAATAATAAGGAACATATGTTTTATCTAAAAGACAAAACACGCCTTTTTGACTCATTTCTCTCTTGATTTGCATTCCTTTATTGGGACAACAGGTCAGGAATGTATGGAACCAGTGGAGGTGTGGGCAGCAAGACTAAAAAAGAGGAGGGGGCTGGGAAGGCTCATGACCATCCTGTTCCAGGAAGCAGAACTTCAGTTGCAAGAATATTTTCTTAAACTTCCTTTTTTGAATCTGTTTGCTAAATTCTAGTTGTTATTGCTCAATAGCATCTTTTTTTTTTTTCATTCGCTTGACTATGATTATTCTGGATATTTGCTCATTACAAAATTGTCTGCCATCAACTTTGACTCTCACATACTTTGCAAGTCACAAACCCTGAACTACTCATCCCGCCACTCTCTGAAAGGGTCAAGAAATATCTACAATATCAAATACCTGAGTGTGTGTAGGTGGAATGTTTCTTCTGCCATAAATTCCCAGCAGTGAGTCCTTGGCTAAAGAAATATTGAATTTCAGATATATAGGATGGTGGATAGTAATCTGAAAACGCCAGAATAAGCCAGGTGGAATGGTCTGCATGACCTGTGCACCAATGTCAACTTCTCCAGTTCTATTGCCCGTCCCTTCTGAAACACTGGTTTTAAAAATAAAGAAAATTATTCATAATATTAGTCAGTTAATAAAACAATGGTTTTTAGATTTTCAAGAACATATATATCAAATCAGACTTACTCAGCTCTTCCTTCCTTTTCACCCCACTCATCTTGTGAAACCTTATCCAAATTAACAGTCTCCAAGGAGTCTTTCCCAACCAACCACTGTAACAGTCTTTCCTTCCTCTTAAGTACTATTGCACTTATCTCCATCATTTGAGTCATTTTAACCATTATTTACTGAGCTTTGTCTTGGTAGCTGTAGGAGATACATACAGCTGTATAGGAGATACAGCTATAAGCAAAAGTTAGTCATGTCTGACTCTTTGTGACCGCATTGACTATACAGTCCAGGGAATTCTGAAGCCCAGAGTACTGGAGTGGGTAGCTGTTCCCTTCTCCAGGAGATCTTCCCAACCATGGAATTGAACCGAGGTCTCCTGCATTGCAGGTGGATCCTTTACCAGCTGAGGTACCAGGGAAACCCCAGGAGATATCTCCTTTACGATGGGCTTCCCTGGTAGCTCAGATGGTAAAGGAGATATAAAGATGAGTAAAATAAAGTTCTTGCTCTCAAGGAACTTTGAATATAAGAGAGAAAAATAGGCCAAGTATGCAAATAGCCACATTGTAAAGGAAAATACTTGCATTGGGTATGCAAATTAAGGAAAGGCATTTGATCAGAGGATACTCATCATTCCTGGATGTCTGGACCCCCTTTATATTCTTTTATTTTCCTCTTAGCACTTATCACCACTTAATATAACATGTGTTTTACTTATTTCTTATTTATCACCTGTTTTCACCTGATAGAATATAAGGTCCATGAGGCTGTGGCTGTTTTGTTTATTGCTTTACCTCCAGTAACCAGAAGAATGCAGTTCTGTGATCAGTACATATTTATTCAATGAACAAATGAGTGAATCAGAAAAGCATATTTATGGGAAGTGGTACTCAAGATGAGCCTTAAAGGATGGATGGATTTCAACAGAGTTGAAGAATTTTCTGTGGGGAAGAATTTTCCATGTGAAAGGAACAGCTTGAACCAAAACAAAGAGAGACTCTATAAAGCTAAGGTGCAGGGTATGTGTATGTAGATAGAAGTAGCTGGAAGTAGGGTTAGAGGGAAAGGATGGAAGGCGAAGTGTATCTGATAAGGCATTAATATCCAAAATATATAAAGAACTCGTACAACTCAACAACAAAAATGCAAATAATCCAATTTTTAAAAATGGACAAAGGACTTGAGTATATATATTTTCCAAAGAAGACATATTAATGACCAATAGGTATATGAAAGATGTTTAATATCACTAATCACTGGGGAAATGCAAATCAAAATCACAATGAGATATCACCTTACTCCTGTTAGGCTGGATATTATAAAAAAGACAAGAAATAAATGTTGGTGAGGATGTGGAGAAAAGAAAACCCTTGTGCACTGTTGGTGGGAATGCAAAATGAAAATGAAAGTGAAAATTGCTTAGTCATGTCCGACTCTTTGTGACCCCATGGGCTATACAGTCCATGGAATTCTCCAGGCCAGGTAGCCTTTTCCTTCTCCAGGGGATCTTCCCAACCCAGATTTTGAACCCAGGTCTCCCTCATTGCAGGCGGATTCTTTACCAGCTGAGCCACAAAGGAAGCCAAAAATAGAACTACCATATGATACAGCATTGCTACTCCTGGGTATATATCCAAAGAAATTGAAATCAGGATCCCACATTCATTGCAGCATTATTCACAATAGCCAAGATATGGAAACAACCTGAATGTCCTTCAGTGGATAAATGGATAAAGAAGATGAATCTGAAGGGCATTGTGCTTAGTGAAATAAGGCAGACAGACAAAAGTTGATTTCNTCGCAAAGAGTCGGACACGACTGCGCGACTGAACTGAACTGAACTGAGGCAAAGCTATAGTCACAGTTTAGTCTTGGCTGAAGCATCTTCAAGACAGGCTGTAAACTGTGTCATGTTAATCAGCTATACATTGTTTACATGGTTGTACAGTCAGCAGATGTTGACTAGAAAATATCTTAGTTCTTTTTCTTCAACTTTGCAGAGGTAGGTTTTGTAGGATGAACATAAACGAAATGTCACTTCTTCCCAAGGCCAGCCTTTTGCAAAAATTGTAAAGGAGATAAAGGCTATCTTTATTATCCTTTGGACTTTTCTGGTTGCTCAGCTGGTAAAGAATCTGCCTGTAATGCAGGAGACCTGGGTTCGATCCCTGGGTTGGGAAGATCCCTGGAGAAGGGAACAGCTACCCACTCCAGTATTTTGGCCTGGAGAATCCCATACAGTCCATGGGGTTGCAAAGAATCGGACACGACTGAGCGAATTTCGCTTACTGTCCTTTAGTTTTTGGTCTCTCCACCCACCCTTGTCATTCCTGGTGCTCTATTTGGGCATCCAACCCGCAGGAGTTCACTCCCCTCATCTACCCAATAAACTTTCTTCACATTCAAATTGCTGCTGACAAGGCTGGATTTTACCTCAGCCTTATGCTCCTGGAGAACAGAGCTGGTTAAGAGATTCCCCCAGGCTTTTGCTTTCAGACATCCTTCCAACCCTTTTATGCTTTAGGAAGTGGCTTACCACAAAACAAATAAACAGAAATAACCAAGTTGAAAACCTTTTTGCCTATGATTTATTAGATTAAAGCTCTCTGTCCTTTCTTTCTCAGGCCTCCCACAGAATTGTATGCGACTCCCTTGTTTACACAGATCTTTTCCTTCTGGCTGGAACCTGCTGAAAGACCAGATACAGATTCTCCAATTTCCCATTCTCTCTCATAAATAATAGCTGAGATTAGAACTATTTGTTTCCCTTCAACTAGACAGACAGAAAATATTTCCTGTTCATCTGAGTGACGGAGATTTCCCCTGAGTACAAAACAATTCCGACTGTAAATCATGTACTCCTCCTATAAATCTTGGGCAAAACCACCTGGCCCACATGCTCTGATCTTTGAATCTGGTGCTCTGTCTATTGCTACGGCCTGAATAAAACAGCTTTTCTTGCTGGCTCAGTTTTTGTCTTTGATACCCTTAGAAAACCTCTGTAGCAATTTATATGTTTAGTTTGTGTTACGTTATTAAAATAACAGATGAAAAAACAAAAGAGGTAGAATTAGGTGTCCTTGGTTCTAGCCCCAGTTCTCTCTGTATGTTCTTGACCCTTCTGGACCGCAGTTTCTTCATCTTTAAATAAAGATGTTGGATTTGATAATCTTTCAGATTTTAACATTCTGTATCTGTTGATAAATTACACTGCAGTTATTTGTAGTTCAGTTTATGGACATTACATGATTCAGGTCTGGGAACAAGCGTCTCATTTGTTTATATCTCCTTCTTTGTTTAAACCAGTTGTCACATAATATTTATGAGCTAAAGAGAGTGAGTTATGGCTAGTTTGTTAGCTTCTAAGATAGTAGGGCCTGTTTTAGAACAATACTTTCAATACTACATTACTGAACAATGGATAACTGATTTTTCTGGTAGATTCCAACATGTGGTTGTGACTTATGTCTTCTTTTTGAAATTAAATTTAAATTATTCAAATAAATTTCAAAAAGAAAATTCTAGCACACTAAATATCTATAATCAAATATTCTTTTTTTCTTCCATTTTGAAAACTAAGAGGTAAGAAAATTCTTTCATCTCCTAATGAGAAGCAGATACACATAGCTACTGTTAATGGGGGGCCAATTCCAGTAGAGTTTCATTATTTTTAAAGTGCCATTCTACTTATCCATGCCTTTGATGATGAAGATGATGATAATTTAAAAATGATAGATGCTAAATTGATAAGTAAAGAGAGATCAACTTTAAAGAGAGAAAACATCTAAACGCTAGGGAGGACATCATCTGAAAGGGAAAAGTTGATGTCAGTTTGAAAGCAGGATCTATAGTAGCTAGTAAGTAAAGTAAGTAAAGTCGCTCAGTCGTGTCCGACTCTTTGTGACCCCATGGACTGTAGCATACCAGGCTTCTTTGTCCATGCGATTTTCCAGGCAAGAATACCGGAGTGGGTTGCCATTTCCTTCTCCAGGAAATCTTCCCAACCCAGAGATTGAACCCGGGTCTTCCGCATTGTAGGCAGACGCTTTACCGTCTACCACCAGGGAATTACACAGTAGCTAGTAGGATGCCAATAAACTCAAGGTAATTTTCCAATCATTTGACCCTATAATAATTATTTTTCTAAATTAAAAAATATGCTTAACACTGTGCTATATGCTTTTTATCCATTGTCTCACTTACTCCATAAAATCACTATATGAGACAGTTACTATTATTACCACCCTTATGTTGCAGATGAGGACACTGGTTCAGCAAGGCATGTGTGCAAAAGTGCTTCAGTTGTGCCTGACTCTTTGTGACCCTATGGACTGTAGTCCGCCAGGCTCCTCTGTCCATGGGCTTCTCCAGGCAACAATGCTGGAGTGGGTTGCCATGCTCTTCTCCAGGGGATCTTCCCAACCCAGGTATTGAACCTGAGTCTCATGTATCCTGCATTGGCAGGCAGATTCTTTATCACTAGTGCCACATGGGAAACCCTTGTTCAGCAAGACTGTGTTAATTGCCTGAGGTTAGAGAGCCAGTAAATGACAAAATCAGTCAGTATTCAAAGCCAAATCTGACTCCAGAGTCCAGGCTCTTAACTACAATGCTTTATTGTCCAATTCTCTAGAGAGTAAAGAAAACAATGTAAAAGGAATGATCTGGTTTTCAAGTTCACACTAAGACATGTTTTTAGAACTGTATTTATGGGCTTGTGTGATGTCTAGAAAATTGTAAAAGGATACACTGACCATTTGGAAATATCCTTATGGTATATTACATTTCTGTAAGGATTGGTTTAGTATACACATGACATTATAAAAGAGGCACTATGTTTTTACTTGATAAGTAATATGCAGTAAAGACCTAATAGAGCAGGACTATGATGTGCAGTTCTTGTTAAGGTTTTGTTTAGACTTCCATAAAAAGTCAGTTTAAGATTATAACTTGGGATATATGGCATCAACCTTTAATGATTTTTCTTAATAAGTATTAAATTGAAATTGCTTTGGCCTGTTTCTTGTCGTAATTGAGCATAAACTTAAAAACATTTTTCATTTATGAAACTTGTCACAATACATTAAAATAGAAGTATACAGAGTTCGTCCATAGGGTTGCAAAGAGTTGGACATGCATACAGAATTTATCTAAAATATATCACAAGTAGACACTGAGGTTCTGCTTTCAGTGTGTGGAATGTTTTTGGTGATTGATTTTTATTTACATTTCATGTGTGAATTTCAGCGGAATGCAAAAGTTAAGAGACAGATCTCTGCAATCAGCTAGAAACCACCAGTTTCTAGCTTTGTTACCTTGGGAAAATTACTTAAACTCTCTGTGCTTAAATTTCTCATTTGGAAAATGGGTACCACAGTGTTACTTTCATGATATAATACATATTAAATGAAAGTGAAAGTCACTCAGTCATGTCTGACTCTTTGTGACCCCATGGACTACACAGTCCATGGAATTCTCCAGGCCAGAATATTGGAGTGGGTAGCTATTCCCTTCTCCAGGGGATCTTCCCAACCCAGGGATCAAACCCAGCTCTCCTACATTGCAGGTGGATTCTTTACCAGCAGAGCCACAAGGGAAGCCCAAGAATACTGGAGTGGGTAGCCTATCCCTTCTCCAGCGGATCTTCCTGACCCAGGAATTGAACCAGGGTCTTCTGCATTGTAGACAGATTCCTTACCAACTGAGCTATCAGGGAAGCCTACATATTAAGTGTCTGGAGTAATTTTTGGCACATGGTAATTGTTTAATACAATTTACTCATAATCATCATCAAACTATCTTTTTGTAAGGACTATAGAAACCTGAATTAGAATAAAAAATGAATATGTTTTGATGACAGCTATGCAATAACCTGTTATTTTTTACCAAACAGATAATTCATGATTTTCAGTATGCCTGGCAAAACCTAGGCATATGATGCCAAATGGTGGCTCTTGTATTTGCAGATATAAAGGAATTAAATAAGTAGTAGGAGAGAAGGCAAGGGAGAAAATATCTAAGCCCAAGTGTATTCAGACCCTTTCCTCTGCCATCTGTGACCCCTGTACTATCCTCAACCCCTCTCAGCAGCAACAATGAAATTTCTGGGAAAGGTCAGCTCAGGCTAGAAACAGTAATTCTAAGGAAGGACATAAAGCAAACTGCATTGTGAATTGAAAACTAGAATAAACCATAATGTTTTCCTGAACCCCAAGCATTAATTTTTTACTAAAGCATAGACCAAAGCAAAGTTCCTTTTTCAAAAGCAAAGAAAAATAAAACCAAACAATACCCCAAAATAACTCCACAAAAGGAACTAAAAACACAAGCACAGTAATCAGAATAACTATAAAAATCTGTTTTCAACTAGTGAACCAAAACTGATTTCCCACCCCTATAAAATTATAAGCTTCTTAAGGGCAGGGTTTGAGTCATTCATTTATTCATTTGTTTGTATTTGATCTAAAAATATTTTTAGGATAGTAGTGGTCATACATTTTGTTTGCAACTTTTACTTTTGGAACTGATGTACTGATATTTTACATGGCTCTTCTATACTGTATCTTATATCAAAACAAATCAAGAGAAATCACAATACAAATTTTCAATATTTGAATTTTAAGACCAAGATAATTTAGCATGAAGTAAGATGTTCAGACTGCTAGTACTGTGATATTTATTGTAAATAAGTCAGGTAGTTTAAGCTTAGGTTGGTTACATTTAAAAATTCAATGCTCAAAGTGCTTTTTTCTTTTTCCCCAACTAGGAAGAATTCATGTTTCCCAAAGAGGAAACAATTTATATTCCCCTACATTGACATAAACATTCACCTTGTACCACACATAGAAGGCATTTTCTTATTATAAACAGAAGAAATTTCCATATACCCTTTGTAAAGTGTTATATATAAATGCTCAGCTTGAACACAGAGAACTTAATCAAAATCCCATGTTGCTTCAGGGTAGCTATACGTAAAATGCAATTTCCATTGTATTGAAACCTCCATCCTGTAAATATTTATCTATTTTGAAAATTGCCAATATATTTGAAAAGTTTAATTGGTTTATACTCAAGGCAATAGAGAATCTCTTTTCACAAGACATTTACATGCATTTATTCTGTCCACGAAGAGTATTTCTTTTGAGTGATCATGAAATTTAATGTGAAATGAAACCATCCCAGATTTGGCACTAATGACCAAAATAGAAAAAAAAAGTAATCAATAATCAATCAATCATTTTGATCTGTACCTTTTTTCTCTGATTTATCGGAAACTTTTCCTCCAATTGGAGAATAAGTAGTATCCATGGATTCAGTCCCTCTGTTCCCCTTGCTAACTCCATTTTCATAGAGCTGTCCTTCAGCGGGTTGCAACTGCCAAGTCAGGCCGAACAAATGTACTGCTGCAAGAAAACAAGCGTAGAAGATTAATTAAATAACTGATGATATTATAAATAGTACAAGATTAAGCGGTTATTAAATCATGTTGCAGAAGACTATGTAATGGCATGGGAAATATTTATGATGCATCAAATGAAAAACATCAGGCTACTAAACAGTATGAATAGCATGATCTATATCGTGTGTGTGTGTGTGTGTGTGTGTGTACATATGTTGCTGTCTGGACAAAGGGCTGAGAGGATATACTGCAACATATTAACAGTATGGGGGGATTATGGAGGAGTTTAATTTTCATCTTTATGATTTCTGTATTGTCTATATTTTTTACAATGAACATGTGTGATGTTTGCCATCTGGGGGAAAAAAGAAATTTGTTTTAAAAGAAATGTTTTAAAGGAACAATAGAGTAAAATTGACTTGGTTGATCAGGGATGGTTTTATGAAGGATGTGGATCTGACATAGACTTTGAAGGCTATATGGGGCAGGTGTCAGGAATGGGTGGGGTAAGGGGGCAGGCTGAACAAAATATGACTGTGTAAAGCACAGGATGTATTTGAGCCAAAGGGAATTGCTGGGGTTGATTGAAGTTTAACTATGTATAGAAGTTAGTGGAAATTAAGGCCAGAACAGTAGATAAGGGCCATATTGTAGAGGACATTGAATGCCACCCTTAGCTATTTGGATTCAATTTACTGGGCAACTGGGAGACACTGCCATTTTCTGAATAGATGAGTAATAGGATCAGTTTTCTCTAGGAAGATTAATTTGATAGCAATGAGGAGCACTGATGGTTTCTAGGCAAATAAATGATATCATCAGAGCACCCTTTGTAAAAAGATAAATCCAGTAGTAATGTGGAGAAGGATGGATTGGAGGCTAAAGTTCTGGCAAGAACACAAATTGGCATGGCATTGTAATAATGTAGGTGAAAAATGATGAGTGCCTCATTTAGGGTGGTGGCTGTGCAAATGCAAAGAAAGTGATTCTTTAAGGAGAAACTGCATAAACATCATCTCAGGATCTGGCAACAAGCTCTGTGTATGAGTGGGTGGGTTTGCGCTTGCACTAATGTGCACCTGTGTAGGTGTGCTGGGGATGGGCATAGGAAAGAGTGACGGAAACCAAAATGATTAAGATTTTGAGCCTGATAACTGAAAGCGTGGTGGAACCATTAACAGAGTTAGGGATTTCACACTTAGCTTAGTACTAGCTACAAATAGTTGGTACCAGATATGTGTTTATTAAATGCTTACTAGGTGGTCTGGGGAGGGGAGGAGTGATGGGAGGAATATGTGTGCATGCATGCTAAGTCGCTTCAGTCATGTCCGACTCCTTGTGACCCTACGGACTGCAGTCTGCCAGGTTCCTCTGTCCATGGGATTCTTAAGGCAAGAATAGTGGAGTGGGTTGCCATGCCCTCCTCCAGGGGATCTTCCTGACTCAGGGATCAAACCCACATCTCTTATGTCTCTGCATTGGCAGGCAGGTTCTTTACTACTAGTGCCACTTGGGAAACCCCAGGAGGAATATAGTGAATTCACATTTGGAGATGCCAGGTTCCAGGGACTGAAGAGTTATCTAGAAAGTCATGTCAGACACAAGGGTTTGAAATTCTGGAGAAACATAAAGGCTAGGGAAAGACTGCAGAATCAAATATGCACGTAAGCAATAGTCGAAGTGAGAATGATTGAGATTACTGAGTGAAGAGAATGTTAAGAGAAAATAGTGCCTAGGACAGAGGTAGGGTAATCTTTTGTTTTCTCACTGCAATTTTCAACATCAACCAAAAGGAAAAAAAAATGTATCTGTTCATAAGCCATCTCATATTTTCCTTTTTGTTCCTAGGTGGACTAATAGGGGCTAATTTATATGCCTAACACAAATATATAGCATATGAATTAGCAACCAAGAATAGGAAAGCTAGCCAGATAGCCTATTTAAAAATAATTCATCCACTCTGAGTTGAGCCAAAGAGATTTCTAACACCTACCTTCTAATTTCTCCTTAAAACTTTTAAGCATTTAATTGGTTTCTACCCTTTTATTTGGATTAAGGCCAGTACTGTCTGATGAATTTCTCTTGCAATTATTGGAAACAACTGAAACTCAGATGATACTGGTTCTGAATAAGGTATAGGATGGCAAGCTAATAGAGCTCTATTAGGACATCCCTGAGATTTCCTTGCTCAAAGTACAGTTGGTTTAACATACTCTCTCCAATTAAAGGCATTCATCAGCTGTATAGAAAATTTAGTCTATTCAGTCCCCAAATAATTTGAATATGATGGATATTAGAAGTTACATTGAAAATGTGTTTGACTTTCTTGGTTCAGATATTTTTTTGAAATTAGATGGGCCATAAAGAACAAAAGGCATAGTAGTTCTCAGTTTGAAGATCAAGGGCTATTTTATATCCTTTAAAGTAAGCTGGTTTCTTGAGGGTGGGGGGGCTTCCCTTGTGGCTCAGCTGGTAAAGAATCCACCTGCAATGCAGAGACCTGGGTTTGATCCCTGGGTTGGGAAGACCCCCTGGAGAAGGGAAAGGCTACCCACTCCAGTATTCTGGCCTGGAGAATTCCATGGACTCTATAGTCTATGGGGTCACAAAGAGTCAGACACGAGGGCACTTAATGAGAGAGAAAATACATGTGGTGAGAATCATTTCAAAATAATAAAATAAGGTTTAATTTTTCATCACAAATGGAATGGATTGCTTCCAGCCAATCAAGACAGATAAAGAGGTATGCACAACTAGTCAAATACCCTTTGAGGGTGGTAAAACTTTTTTTTTTTTTAGTTTAGTTGTATCCTTTCTAGGTAACAAGTTCTTTTTAATGTACATTTGCATGGATATCTAATGAAAGTGACTTGCTACAGACTATGGGTACCATGGCAAGGCTATGGGTCTTTTCTCTCCTCCAAACTGAACTTCCACATACTGAGATGTGAAAAGAAATCAAAGACAGCATTTATGTGCAGGGTAGATTGGGGTAACTAAGCAATTCTAGTGTTTGAGTTCTGTTAGAAATAATATTTTTTAACACTAAGACCAATATATAAAACTATATTGAACTTCAGGATATACCAACATACCCATGGGAAAGATATGGCAGTACTTCTTCTATTATAGGGATGTATTTATTGATTCTTTCAACAAGTATTTTCAAAGCATATGCTTGGTACATGGGGAATGTAGGGAATACAGGAAAAGGTAATAAACAGCCATGAATGCAAAGGCATTGGCTGACAAATATGGATGTTCGATATAAACAACCAACATAGCCTGTTGAACATGTTGGTTGCATATCAGCCTTGGATACCCAATGAGGAAGAGACACAGTCTTTAGCCTCTAGTGGATCACCATCCAGATCTATGTTACATATTTATAGCCACACTTTAAGCAAGTCCCCCAAACCCAAGGATAAACATTATGAGCCCACTGGTTAGAAGTAAGGGTACAACTGGTAATGAACAAACAGGGCAGTGTTAAGTTATATTCATATATTGATTCAACAGTACTTCTTGAATGCCTAGTTTGTGCCAGGCACTGTTTTTCTATTTATAGCAGTGAATAAAAAAACAAAAGCTCTACCCTCCCATAACTCATGTGAGTAAAATAATACCCATCAGTAACAAGTGCTATAAAGGGAAAAAAAAATTAGTCAGGGAAAACTTCTTGGAGTACATAATATTTGAACCAAGATTTGAATGAAGTGAACCCATATGAATATCTAGTTTAAAAACCTCCAAGGAAGAAGGGAAAAGGAATTACAGAAAGCCCTGAAGTCTTATATGAACTATGTGAAGAACACTAAGGAGCTCAGTCAGGAAAGAGAAGAGTGGTAGGAAAACTCAAAAACAGGATTGGAACCCTAATCCTGTTATCTCTATGCTCTAGTCAACTTCACAAACTGATCACCAATAAACCAAAAGTTATTGTTGTTTAGTTGCCAAGTCATGTCCAACTCTTCACAACCCTATGGACTGCAGCACACCAGGCTTCCCTGTCCATCACTATCCCCTGGAGTTTGCTCAGACTCACATCCATTGAATTGGTGATTTCATCCAACCATCTCATCCTCTGTCACCCCCTTCTCTTTCCCTCAATCTTTCCCAGCATCAGGGTCTTTTCCAGTGAGTCGGCTGTTCTCATCAGGTGGCCAAAGTATTGGAGCTTCAGCTTCAGCACCAGTCCTTTCAATGAGTATTCAGTGTTGATTTCTTTTAAGATTGACTTGTTTGATCTCCTTGCTGTCCAAAGGACTATCAAGAGTCTTCTCCAGCACCACAGTTCAAAAGCATCAGTTCTTCAGCATTTGCCTTCTTTATGGTCCAGCTTTCACAACTGCATGTGACTACTGGAGAGACCATAGCCTTGACTATACAGACCTTTGTTGGCAAAGTGATGTCTTTGCTTTTTAAACACACTATCTAGGTTTGTCATAGCGTTCCTTCCAAGAAGCAATCGTCTTCTAATTTTATGGCTGCAGTCACCATCTGCTGTTCTGCTGTGAGTTTAGAGCCCAAGAAGAGGAAACTGTCACTGCTTCCACCTTTTCTCCTTCTATTTGCCATGAAGTGATGGGACCATATGCCATGATCTTAAGTTTTTTTTTTTTTAATATTTAGTTTTAAGCCAGCCTTTTCACTCTCCTCCTTTACCCTCATCAAGAGGCTCTTTAGTTCCTCTTCACTTTCTGTCATTACAGTGGTATAGAAAGTAATAAAACTAAATCGCACAATGCAAGAACATTTACCTACAAATGAGCACTATTGGTTACAGTAGATCTAATACAATGACTCCTGACCTCAAAGTCAAAATTCTTTTTCCTAAAGACATATATAAACTATAACTCAATGAGTAGAGTTGGACACTACCCAGATCTCTCAAGAAGTACCATTCCAATATTTGCACTACCCTGAAATTCAATGTCTGGACAGAATGTGTCTGCCTATTCAGATATTCTAGTCTTTTCAGTTGATTAAGAATGGCAGTTCCTACTGCTCTCCTCATAAATGTTCCTTAGTGCTGAGTCCTATAGATTTTATAATTCTTATCCTTCTTGTTTTATCCAATTGCAAAAAGCTATGCTCTGAAATTATAAATTTATTACAAAGTTAAGATAACAAATGGAGTATCTTGCTGTCCCCAGTTGTCAAACTCAATCAAGCATCTTGGCTCTCAAGGCAGGCTGACTTCATAAGAAGCACTGAAGCACTTTTTGCATATTTCTATAGGCTGAAATATGCAAAGTCTCTCTGAGTCTCTCTGCAGTTATTTCTCTGCACTCTGTGTTAGGATGTTGGCCTTTGTTTCTCATAATTAAGACTGATGGTGTCTAGTAATGTTTATAATCGATAATGCTTCCCCATTCCAATCCTCTTCAATAGGCAAATATGGACTTCAGGGAGAAATGCTTCAGAAGTAGACACAGGAAATGCATGCTGAATGACCTAGGTCTCTACTGTCTAATATGGCAGCCACAACGTGGCAACACGTGTCTACCAAGCATTTTAAATGTGATTAGTCACAGTCAAAGACTTAATATAAAGGTGATGTGTAAATTATCCAATTAATAATTTTTATATTGATTACATACTGAAATGTTAATATTTTAGATATATATTTGATTACATCAAAATTTATTTAAATCAACTCCACCAGTTCCTTATCACATTTTTAATGTGGCAATTAAAAAATTTAAAACTCTAGTTTTTTTTATTTTACTTTACAATACTGTATTGGTTTTGCCATACATCAACATGAATCCGCCACAGGTGTACATGTGTTCCCAATCCTGAACCCCCCTCCCACCTCCCTCCCTATCCCATCTCTCTGGGTCATCCCAGTGCACCAGCCCTATATGTGGTTCGGGTTGTATTTCTGTTGGACAGTGTTGATCTTGACTATCTAGAGCATTTCACAAAGCGGTATGGTCTTTCTCTTTCCGAACCGTGTCGCAGAACTTACCATGCTATATTGAAGATACCTACTTATATGAATGCCTCATAATTTTAAGAACTGAAAGGACAGGTACTGTGTCTTCTTCATCATTTTGTCCTGGTACCTAACTTGGCACCTGGGAGTCAAGAAGTACTCTTGCTTATACACTGCTGATAGGTCTATAAAGTGGTAAATTGCTTTTGGAAAGCACTTTTGTGATTGCTATTGATTGTCTATCAAAATTTATACTGGGAATGTTCCTTGACCAAGGAGTTCTACTTCTAGGAATCTGCCCTAAAGAAATAATCACATACAGGCCTACATTTCTTAACGTCATTTTGCTTTATTGTGCTTCACAGATATTATGATTTTTAAGAATTGAAGGTTTGTGGCCACCCTATGTCTAGCAAGTCTATTAACACCATTTTTCCAACAGCATTTTCTCACTTTGTGTCTCTGTGTCACATGTTTGTAATTCTCACAATATTTCAAACTTTTTCATTATTATTATCAATATATTTGTTGTAGTAATCTGTGATCAGTGATCTTTGATGTTACTACCTTAACTGCTTTGGAATGCCATGAACCATGCCCATATAAGATGGCAAACTTAATGACAAATGCTGTGTGTGTTCTGCTGCTCTACTGGCCATTCCCCCATCTCTCTTGCTCTCCTCCAGCCTTCCTATTCCCTGAGACACAGCAATGTTGAAACTGGACCAGTTAACCATACAATGGCCTCTGGGTGTTCAAGTGAAAGGAAGAGTCACACTTTAAATCAAAAGCTAGAAATGATGAAGGTTAGCAAGGAAGGCATGTTGAAAGCTGAGAAAGGCCTCTTACGCCAGTTAAACAAGTTGTGAATGCAAAGGAAAAGTTCTTGAAGGAAACCAAAAGTGTTATTCCAGTGTACACATGAATGATAAGAAAGTAGAACTGCCTATTGCTGATTTGGAGAAAGTTTTTAGTGGTCTGGAGGATCAAGCCAGCAACAACATTCCCTTAAACCAAAGCTCATTCAGAGAAAGGACTCCCCTTTTATTCTGTGATGGCTGAGAGAAGTGAGAAACCTGCAGAAGAAAAGTCTGAAGCCAGCAGATGTTGGTTCATGAAGTTTAAGGAAAGAAGTTGTCTCCATCATATAAAAGTGCAAGGTGAAGCAGCAAGTACTGATGTACAAGCTAAGCAAGTTATCCAGAGAACTTAGTTAAGATAATTATTGAGCTGCCTACATATTAAACAACAGACTTTCGAAGCAGATGAAGTGGTTTTCTATTGGAAGAAGGTCAATGCCTGGTTTCAAAGCTTCAAAGGACAGGCTGACTCTCTTGTTAGGGATTAATACAGCTGATGACTTCCAGTTGAAGCCAGTGTTCATTTACCACTCTGCAAATCCTATGGCACTTAAGAATTATGTTAAATTCACCCAGGCTATGCTCTGTAAATGGAACAACAAAGCCTGGATGACAGCACGTCTGTTTATGACATGTTTTCTTGAATATCTTAAGCCCACTGTTGAGACCTACTGCTCAAAACAAAAAGATTCCTTTCAAATTATTACTGCTCATTGACAATGCATGTGGTCACCCAAGAGCTCTGATGGAGATGTACAATGAGATTAATGTTGTTTGTGTACCTCCTAACACAACATCCATTCTGAACCCATGGATCAAGGAGGCATTTCAGCTTTCAAGTCTCATTATTTAAGAAATACACTTCATAAAGCTACAGCTGCTATAGATAGAGGTTCCTCTGATGAATCTAGGCAAATTAAATTAAAAACCTTCTGGAAAGGATTCTAGATGCCATTAAGAACATTTGTGGTTCATGGGAGGAGGTCAAAATATCAACATAAACAAGAGTTTGGAAAGAGTTGATTCCAACCCTCTTGGGTGACTTTGAAGGGTTCAGGACTTCAGTGGAGGAAGTAACTGCAGAAATACAAAGGTAGAAATATAAAGAGAACTAGAACCAGAAGTGGAGCCTGAAGATGTGAGTGAATTGCTACAATTTTAAGATAATATTTTAAAAGAGGAATTGTTTCTTATGGACGAGCAAAGAAAGTAGTTTCTTGAGATGGAGTCTACTCCTGGGGAAGATGCTGTAAAGACTGTTGAAATGACAACAAAGAACTTAGAATATTACATACACTTAGCTGATAAGGCAGGGAAAGATTTTAAGAGGACTGACTCCAATTTTGAAAGGAGTTCTACTGTGGGTAAAATGCTATCAAACAGCATTGCATGCTGCAAAGAAATCATTTGTAAAAGGAAGAGTCACTCCCTGAAGCAAACTTCATTGTTGACTTATTTTAAGAAATTGCCACAGCCATCCCTACCCCTAGGTGCCACCACCTTCATCAGTCAGTAGCTGTCAACGTGGAGGCAAGACCATCCTTCAGTCAAAAAGTATATGGCTTGCTGAAGGCTCAGGTGATGGTTCTAGCAATGAAGTATTTCTCAACTAAGGTATGTATATTGTTTCTTTTAGACATAATGCTATTGTATAATTAATATAACAAACATTATGTTATAAACATAATTTTATATGCACTGAGAAGCAAAAAAATTCACGTGACTTTTTAATTAAAATATTCACTCTATTGCAGTGGTCTGGAACAAAACTCACAATGCCTTTGAGATGTGCCTATTCCCAACTCCAATCTAATCTAGCCATCCTGTCACCTGGTGGGGAAGGGAAAAACAAAAAAACAAAAACAACTGAAAACATTAGTGTGAAGTTAACAGTCCAGAGGAAAAGCTCACTAAAGACTGAGACCTAAACATAGGATCACAGAATGCTTCCCCTCCCCGACAGCTCACTACCACATCAGTTCAGTTCAGTCACTCAGTCGTTTCCGACTCTTTGCAACTCCATGGACTGCAGCACGCCAGGCCTCCTTGTCTATCACCAACTCCAGGAGTTTACCCAAACTCATGTCCATTGAGTTGGTGATACCATCCAATCATCTCATCCTCTGTCCTTCCCTTCTCCTGCCTTCAATCTTTTCCAGCATCATGGTCTTTTCAAATGAATCAGCTCTTTGCATCAGCTAGCCAAAGTACTGGAGTTTCAGCTTCAACATCAGTCCTTCCAATGAACACTCAGGACTGTTCTCCTTTAGGATGGACTGGTTGGATCTCCTTGCAGTCCAAGGGACTCACAAGAGTCTTCTCCAACACTACAATTCAAAAGCATCAATTCTTTGGCACTCAGCTTTCTGTATAGTCCAACTCTCACATCCATACATGACTACTGGAAAAACCATAGCCTTGACTAGATGGACCTTTGTTGGCAAAGTAATGTCTCTGCTTTTTAATATGCTGTCTATGTGGGTCATAACTTGCCTTCCAAGGAGCAAGCATCTTTTAATTTCATGGCTGCAGTCACCATCTGCAGTGATTTTGGAGCCCCCCAAAGTAAAGTATGTCCCTGCTTCCACTGTTTCCTCATCTATTTGCCATGAAGCGATGGGATCAGATGCCATGATCTTTGTTTTATGAATGTTGAGTTTTAAGCCACCTTTTTCACTCTCCTCTTTCACTTTCATCAAGAGGCTCTTTAGTTCCTCTTCACTTTCTGCCATAAGGGTGGTGTCATCGGCATATCTGAAGTTATTGATATTTCTCCCGGCAATCTTGATTCCAGCTTGTACTGCATCCAGTCCAGCGTTTCTCATGATGTACTCTGCATAGAAGTTAAGTAAGCAGGGCGACAATATACAGCCTTGACGTACTCCTTTTCCTATTTGGAACCAGTCTGTTGTTCCATGTCCAGTTCTAACTATTGCTTCCTGACCTGTATACAGATTTTTAAGCCACCTTTTTCACTCTCCTCTTTCACTTTCATCAAGAGGCTCTTTAGTTCCTCTTCACTTTCTGCCATAAGGGTGGTGTCATCGGCATATCTGAAGTTATTGATATTTCTCCCGGCAATCTTGATTCCAGCTTGTACTGCATCCAGTCCAGCGTTTCTCATGATGTACTCTGCATAGAAGTTAAGTAAGCAGGGCGACAATATACAGCCTTGACGTACTCCTTTTCCTATTTGGAACCAGTCTGTTGTTCCATGTCCAGTTCTAACTATTGCTTCCTGACCTGTATACAGATTTCTCAGGAGGCAGATCAGGTGGTCTTGGATTCCCATCTCTTTCAGAAATTTCCACAGTTTATTGTGATCCACACTATAGGACTAGGCTTTGGCATAGTCAATAAAGCAGAAGCAGATGTTTTTCTGGAACTCTCTTTCTTTTTTGATGATCCAGTGGATGTTGGCAATTTGATCTCTGGTTCCTCTGCTTTTTCTAAAACCAGCTTGAACATCTGGAAGTTCATGGTTCATGTATTNAGAAGCAGATGTTTTTCTGGAACTCTCTTTCTTTTTTGATGATCCAGTGGATGTTGGCAATTTGATCTCTGGTTCCTCTGCTTTTTCTAAAACCAGCTTGAACATCTGGAAGTTCATGGTTCATGTATTGTTGAAGCCTGGGTTGGAGAATTTTGAGCACCACCTTACTAGTGTGTGAGATGAGTGCAATTGTGCAGTAGTTTGAGCATTCTTTAGCATTGCCTGTCTTTGGGATTGGAATGAAAACTGACCTTTTCCAATCCTGTGGCCACTGCTGAGTTTTCCAAATTTGCTGGCATATTGAGTGTGGCACTTTCACAGCATCATCTTTCAGGATTTGAAATAGCTCAACTGGAATTCCACCACCTTTACTAGCTTTGTTTGTAGTGATGTTTCCTAAGGCTCACTTGACTTTGCATTCTAGGATGTCTGGCTCTAGGTGAGTGACCACACCAATGTGATTATCTGGGTCATGAAGATCTTTTTTGTAGAGTTCTTCTGTGTATTCTTGCCACCTCTTCTTAATATCTTCTGCTCCTGTTAGGTCCATACCATTTCTGTCCTTTATCAAGCCCATCTTTGCATGAAATGTTCCCTTGGTATCTCTAATTTTCTTGAAGAGATCTCTAATCTTTCCCATTCTATTGTTTTCCTCTATTCCTTTGCATTGGTCACTGAGGAAGGCTTTCTTATCTCTCCTTGCTATTCTTTGGAACACTGCATTCAAACGGGTATATCTTTCCTTTTCTCCTTTGCTTTTCACTTCTCTTCTTTTCACAGCTATTTGTAAGGCCTCCTCAGACAGCCTTGCTTTTTTTGCATTTCT
This sequence comes from Aepyceros melampus, assembly GCA_006408695.1. Classification (NCBI taxonomy): domain Eukaryota; kingdom Metazoa; phylum Chordata; class Mammalia; order Artiodactyla; family Bovidae; genus Aepyceros; species Aepyceros melampus. The sequence continues at coordinate 131,816 of SJXQ01010625.1, forward strand.
TTTTCTTGGGGATGGTCTTGATCCCTGTCTCCTATACAATGTCACGAACCTCCATCCATAGTTCATCAGGCAGTCTGTCTATCAGATCTAGTGCCTTAAATCTATCTCTCACTTCCACTGTATAATTGTAAGGGATTTGATTTAGGTCATATCTAAATAGTCTTGTGGTTTTCCCTACTTGCTTCTATTTAAGTCTGAATTTGGCAATAAGGAGTTCATGATCTGAGCCACAGTCAGCTCCTGGTCTTGTTTTTGCTGACTGTATAGAGCTTCTCCACCTTTGTCTGCAAAGAATATAATCAATCTGATTTCAGTGTTGACCATCTGGTGATGTCCATGTGCAGAGTCTTCTCCTGTGTTGTTGGAAGGGGGTGTTTGCTACGATCAGTGTGTTTTCTTGGCAAAACTCTATTAGCCTTTGCCCTGCTTCATTCTGTACTGCAAGGCCAAATTTGTCTGTTACTCCAGGTGTTTGACTTCCTGCTTTTTCACTGGGTGTTGTTCTAAAAGGTCTTATAGGTCTTCATAGAACCGTTCAACTTTAGCTTCTTCAGCGTTACTGGTAGGGGCATAGACCACCACATCAGTAAAGGCCTATTTACAACAATTCTTTTTATCCAGTCAAATTAAACCAATTAAATCTCATCAAAAATATAATCTCATCAAATCCATACTTAATAGTCTATGTCTGACTTCAGTCATGTCTGACTCTTTGTGACCCCATTGACTATATCCTGACCGGCTCCTCTGTCCATGGCATTCTCCAGGCAAGAATACTGGAGTGTGTTGCCATGCCCTTCTCTAGGGGATGCTTCTGATCCAGAAATGAAACCCGTGTCTTTTATGTCTCCTGCATTGGCAGGCTGATTCTTTACTAATAGCACCACCTGGGAAGCATGCCTATATGTGCCTATAGGGGCATGTACAAGGAAGTTCAGAGTAGTATTATTAATATAATGACTCTGTTAATATGGTTAAAAAAATCTACCAACATATCCATCAATGAAAGACTGATATACTCATAATATGAAACCCTATGTAAGAATGAAAAAGATTGATACTAAGAAACTATGAGATGAGAGGAGACGTGACAATTAAACCCACTGTGGTATACTAAATAGGATTCTGGAACAAAAACAACAAATAGTGGAAAACTGAAGAAATCCAAAATAAATGAGTTAATAGCATCATACTAATGTTAATTTCTTAAATTTAACAACGGCACTATGGTTATGCAGATGTTAATATTGGTCGAAAAAGTGATAGGTTTAGGGAATTCTGTGCTGTATTTGCAACTTTTCTGTAAGTCTCAATTCGTTTCAAGATAAGATGACCCCCCACCAAAAACAAGAGAGAGACAGAAAAAGGACTGACTCAGTGGTGTGTTTTCTAATGGTTTACAAGAGCCAACAGTATACATCCTTTCCCAATTCCTCCTTCAATGACTTCACACCGGTATCAGGTGTATTAACACTGCTGTTGCTGCTGCTAAGTCGCTTCAGTCGTGTTTGACTCTGTGTGACCCCATAGACGGTAGCCTACCAGGCTCCACCGTCCCTGGGATTCTCCAGGCAAGCAGGAATCAGCAAATGTTGCAAATCAAGTATTTTTTTTTTTTTTAACCCAGAGAGCTGGTTGTTAAACATTTATCAGCACACCACTAGATGACCAATATGTACTGACATGGAAAGAGCTCCAGGATTTATATAAAAAATAATGTAGAACAAGGTACATCCAATGAATGACCCTACGTAAATAAAAGAAAAGGTATCTCTCTATATGTATATGTAAATACGTAGAAACAGAACTGGAAGATTAATACCAAATTTTTTATCTTTAGAGTGGGGAGCCGGGGGAAGTCAACATTTTCATAGTATTGTTAGAATCTTTTACAATGATACTGTATTCACATACTGTTATACAATAAAAAATAGATGCTCAACAAATCTTTTTTAAGCTGAATGGATAGATGCATTGTTTTATTCCATCCCTTTTATTTTTGCTTTCTGTCTAAAGTAGAGCTTTTCACAACATTTAAAAGCATCAGAACAATTCGGCAATTAAATATGAATAACCCCAAATGCATCAAAAGATAAAATAGAACTGTTTTGATTGAAAGGAACTGGGAGTACAAAAGCCTTGTCCAAAAGCTCCACAGATATAGTTTGAAATGTATTGGCCTAAAAAATCAGCCTCAAAATAACTGAATCAGGAAAATTTGGATGCTGGTAAGAATCTTTTTAGGCAATTAAATTTACTGCATATCTTCACAACACCAGGGTCAGAGGATAGGAAAACTTTCACGTTTTTCTGTATCTCTTGTGTTTTGTGTCCACTCTCTTACTCTTACAGGGCTTCCCCAGTGGCTCAGTGGTAAAGAATCCACCTGCAATGCAGAAGACCCAGGTTTGATCTCTGGAGAAGGGGTTGGCAACCACTCCAGAATTCTTGCCTGGAGAATACTGGACAGAGGAGCCTGGCGAGCTACAGTCCTTGGGGTCGCAAAGAGACATGACTGAGCAATGAGCACAACACACACTCTTACAGATAATATTCCAATCCACTTAATAACAAGGGAAATAGAGCTTTGGTAATGAATACACAAGTAAACCTTTAAATTGCAAGATTTGCAAGGCAAATAAAAGTCTGCTTTCAAGAAATTCATCTTGTATCTCAAACTGCACACATATTCAACTAAGCAAGCTATAATTTTTTATTGCAAGAATTTTTTGGTGTTATCTTCAAATTTGGCCAAATAAATATATTTAGAAAATACAAAATATATATTATAGATAAAAGTCCTGCCCATTGTAAATGCTGTCATGTTTCAAATCATGCCAAGGCAAAAGCATATGATATTTTTCAATATAATTTGTTTTTCCTTTTTTTTTTTTTTTTAAATCCCCACTAGTTCCCTTTTATATCTTGCTTCATGTTCTTTCAGGCTAAGGACTGCTACTGCTTTTGTACTTTACTTCCAAAGCTTGTCAAAGCTACAGATCTACTTGTATGTTAAACAGTTCCCTTCCTGAAAAATATACCTGGTACATTACCCAGATGGTGACCCCTGATGACTTCAGGTTTTCAAGTTAACTCCTGTGAGAAGCAGTCTCACCAGACTGATACTTCAGTGGACATCATGTGAAGTGAGAGGCTTCTACAAGAGTGAACATCACTGCAAAAACAAATGCTACTTGAATTAAATGCAGTGACTGCTAACATTACAGAAACCAGGTTATCTTTCCATCATAAAATAAATCCCATTTTCATTACATTAAACACAAATTGGTATATGAGTGAACTACAGCCCTTTGATAAATTACCTTCAGATCTTGGTTTTTATCCTGGTAATAACCAGATTACATGCAGGATTGAAAACCATTAGTTTTCAGAGAAGCATTTTTCAAGAACTAAATAAAGGAAGTAATACATGTTTATTTATGGTGCCTTACTTTTGCTTCAGCAGTTTCATGCAAATTTTCTCTTTTTTTCCTAGGGTTATACATATACATTTTCTACTAAAAATATTATCTGTGCTTGCACGACATCGTAAACATAAATAAAACATACTTAAATGTTCCTTTTCAAAGCAGTTTGAATGGAGTCAATATGGCTGTGAGATTCCTTTCAAGCATTTTTAAAAGCCTGAAAAGCTGTCATGTTGGGTATGGGTAGAATTTCCTTTGAAAGAAGGACCTCACTAATTTTAAAAAAAAGCAAGAACAGCATTTTATAATCGGAACAGTTTTACATAACACATTTTGCTGGCTTGCCATGGTGAAACAGTAAAATTAAATGCCAATTAAAGGACAGATTGAGACAGTACAACAGAGGTAATAAGGACACCTTTCTTGTTGCACCACATGTTTGAATCCCTATATTTCCTCTCCTAAGTGAAATGAAATATTCTCTATTGCTGCATACTTTTTTTTTTTTTGTCTTAGTACGGTCCTAGTTTTACCCAATATTGAGGCTAGAAAAGATTCTATCAAGGTAATAAATCATTTTAATATCCCAGTTCTATATTATATTATCTTAAAACTTTCATTTATTATGTATTTTATATTTTCCATTCCAAGGCTGCAGCAATATTTATAACTAACATGTCTATTTGGGTACCTTATCACAGGTTTAATATATGATCTCCATTTGCAGTTGCATAACGGGCCCATCTGTGTATTCCTTATCAGACAGACACAATTATATAGTGTTTTCATCTCAAGTCATAGTAACAATAAGTGCTCTCAATAGCTCAAAACTTATTTACTTTTGTATTATTATTTGCTTTCTGGAGTCAGGTGAATAGGCAGCATAATGATGGGACTCCCCCCCACCCCCCGCCACCGAAAAAAAACCCTATCTTAATGAATAATGCAGCAAAAATATCAATTTAGCCAGGAGCCAGCACTTTTGATTCTTCCTTAAAATTTTCTTTTTCTTTCTCATTTTATTTTGTTTTCTGCTCAATGAATTTTCCCTTTTGCTATAGTACAAATCACTATCTATTACTTCATCATTATTGATGATGGAAGTCTCTTAGATTCCTAAGCAGTCTCTCATTCTCTTTCCTGGTTGAATGCTTATTGGTAATAATAGGCATGTTCTTAAAAAAAGATCCAAATAAAACTGGTGACTATAGACAGTGAGAAACAGACCTACACAGAAGCTCTCTCCTCCTCTTACCTATTTGCTGTGTATGCATTTAAATTTTAAAAATGGGAATGTACTCATTGATTTATGATCTCAACCCCTGAAGCTGGTGCTTTGAAACTTATTTTTCTGATCTGGCATCATATTGTCACAGCCATAGATATATGGCATGTGTTCTTCTGCAAACTTGAGATTTGCTTGAATCTTGAGATTTCTGCCTTGTAAGATTTGATCAGAGGGGGCCTTAGGATGAATTGGTAGAGATTATAGTGTGAAATGAAAGTTGCTCCTCTGCGACCCCATGGACTGTAGCCCACCAGTTTCCTCTGTCCATAGAATTCTCCAGGCCAGAATACTGGAGTGGGTAGCTGTTCCTTTCTCCAAGGGATCTTCTCAACCCAGGGACTGAACCCAGGTCTCCTGCATTGCAGGCAGATTCTTTACCGTTTGAGCCACCAGGGAAGCCCTGGTGGAGATTATAATGATCCAGTTTGTTCTGAGTTTTCCAAGGCGGCATCATGACAGTGTTTTCTGGAAGAGTCATCAGTATTTGGGCTTAACTCATGATCAGAGTCTTCAAGCCTTTCCTCCTTCCATGAAATAATTTTTTGTTGTCCAACTACTATGTATTAGACTCTGTCCTAGGTGTCAAAGATACAACAGTAACTGCTTGGTGCAAAAATGCTTGCCCTCCTGGAGCTTACACTCTGTCTAAAAGGAGGCAGTTGTCATGTGTCTGGAGTGGAGGTGTCTTGTTTCAAATCACAACTCTGCTACAGTTAGTATCAGAGTGACCTTGGGCAAGTTACTCAACTGTTGTATCTATGTATCCTCACTATAAAATGTGCATAATAATAGCACCTGCCCCATAGGGTTCTTGTGAGGACCTTGTGAGTCAGTACATGTATCTAGAAAAATGCTTGGTAAATTCTCCATAAATGCTAACCATTATTACTAGGTCTGATTAAGTGGCCCCTTAGGTTAGCCTTTCCAAAACTACCTTGGAAGAGGAGAAAAGCAGAAGGTCATTCACCCATTGGATCCTTTGCTTGCCTGTCCTAAAAGAGGTTTATGTATTTGCATTTGTAGGGGGAAAGCAGTGTAGAGGTTTTGAGTAGCACTTTTAAGTAGAGCTTAAGTCTCTGAGAGAACTGCAGCTGCCATCTTCATATGCTGTATGGCAGAATTAAACACAAACCTTACCTGACTTCCAAATTCCAAATCCTTGACTTCAGAACAGACATTCATTTCTCTCCTCACCCCCATCAACATCCCGCAAACCTGCTCATTTCCTTTTCTTCATCATAATTTTTTTCAAGATGCCAAAGGGAGTTTTAAAAATTAATTATTTATTTTTTGCAGCACTGGGTCTTTATTGCTGTGCATGGGCTTTCTCTAGTTGTAGTGTGCAGGCTTCTCATCGTGGTGGCTTCTCTTGCTGTGGAACACAGGCTCTAGGTGCATGAGTGTCAGGAGTTGTGGTGAGCAGGCTTAGTTGCTCCATAGCATGCAGAATCGACCCAGATCAGGGATCTAATCCAAATCCCCTGCATTGGCAAGTGGACTTCTATCACTGCGCCACCAGGGAAGTCCTCTCCATCATATTGGTCATTGCAATTTGGAAGCCGTAGATTTGGGGTTCAAAAGGTTTCCAGAAATCAGAGCATCCTTAAAATTTGTCATCATTTCTTTACTAAAAATGTAGAGTGTACTTTCTACAAAGGTTAGTAGAAAGTGGTTAGAGTCTCATTTTATGAAACATAACTGATAATTCTCACATAGCCATATAGTATGCAATGGGTTCCAAGAAAATTTTCAGCTGAGTTACCCAGCGCAAGTATGCATTGCTGGGTGATGGATGCAAGTCTAGCAAATTGATCTGTGCAGGTAAGGGAATCCTATGTATGTAACATAATAAAATTATGGTATGTCAGAGCTCAAAAGACCACAGACTAATAGTTTATTAAAGACGGAGGGAGTAATCTTACAGTAAAGAAACCCAGAAACATTACGTCAGCCAAGGTTAACATCATCAGTGATAGCATGTACATTAATAGCATATGTCCTTGATATGATGTGATGATGGTAACTCTTTAGTCTCTCCCCCTTCAAACCCTTAGAAAGTGAAGTGAAAGTATTAGCCGCTCAGTCATGACCGACTCTTTGCGACCCCATGGACTGTAGCCCACCAGGGTCCTCTGTCCATGGGATTCTCCAGGCAAGAATACTGGAGTGGGTTGCCATTTTCTTTTCCAGGGGATTTTTCTGAGCCAGGGATCGAACCTGGGTCTCCCACATTGCAGGCAGATTCTTTACCATCTGAGCCACCAGGGAAGCCCATTACCCCAAGTCTAAACATAAGAACAACACTGGAGAAATTCAAATTGAGGGACATTCTATAAAAACCCTGACCAGTGCTACTCAAAACTGTCAAGGTCATTTACGAAACTGTCATAGACTACTGGAGAAGGAAATGGCAACCCATTCCAGTATTCTTGGCCTGGAGAATCTCAGGGACGGAGGAGCCTGGTGGGCTGCCGTCTAAGGGGTTGCACAGAGTCGGACATGACTGAAATGACTTAGCATAGACTATAGGAGACTAGGGAGGCATGGCACATAATATAATACCCTATCTCGGATGGGATCCCGGAACAGAAAAATGACATTGGGGAAAAACTGGTAAAATCTGAATTAAGTGTCAAGTTCAGTTAACAGTAATTTAAAAAAAAACAACACACTAATATTCAATGTTGGTTTTTTAGCTGTGAGAAGTGTACCACAGTGACATAAGATGTCAATAATAAGAGAAACCAGAGGAGAAGTGTATGGGAATTCTCTGTACTATCTTTGCAACTGTCCTGTAAATCTCCACTTGTTCTAAAATGAAAAGCTTATTCTGGAAAAAAATAAAATCAAAAACAAGCAAAAACATATATGCAAGACCAGAGACCAACCATTTGGTTCAATCTCATTTTACAGAAGAGGAAACTGAAAGCTAGAGAGGACGTGCTTTGCCCTAGGACACACACAAAACCAGCTTGTCTCTTATTCGGGACCAAGGGAGGATATGATCCATTTCTGCTAGTCATTGACATTTTGTACTGAAGTCATTTGGCTGGAATATTGTGCTAATGAGGCCAATGTTATAGGTTAAAGTTTTATGCCAACCAGTTGCTTCTGCATAGAGGAAAACTCTGCTCTTTGCCCACAGAATGATTACTCCAACTAATTTCATCCATCCATCTCAGGTAAGTGCCTAGGGGAGAACTGAAAGCTCACTAACAATCTTCCATCCATTCAAAACACATGACATGCATAGAATCTTTTTATATGGACACTTTGATTATTTTATTGGATTACTGGGTTACATACAGGTGAAGTAAACACCATATATTTTCTATTGGTTTTACAATCTCTTTTCTTTTTTATCTCAACATTTTTAGTATTTTTGTTAAAACTAATCACTTTGCTGTCCAAGGCCTTGTTTTCTATTTTTGAAAGAGTCAAGTTTTGTTTTAAAGAAAAGGTAGGCAGGGGGAAATTTATTCAAATTCACATAATTATTGAAAATGAGTCTAAATTTTTTTTTATTATTATTACCTGAAATGTCTTGCCAGGATATTAGGAAATGTGGGAAAAGAATATGGCAGTCTCTAAGTTTTCATTTTTTCCCGATGACTTAAAATTATAATTTTGATTCCTTTTTAGTCAATGTTAAAATATGCAGTTTATATAAAAATATTATGATATAAAAATTCGTATAAAACAATGAATATAAGTTGGCCCTCTAGTAGAAACATGGGCAAAAGATATCAACAGGCAATTTGTAAAAGAAGAAATGCAAGTTAGCAGTGACATTTTAAAATGCTCAACAACGTGGTAATTATAAAATGCATGCTAAAACTCTGAAATATCATTTTGCCTATAAAAATGGCTTTTAAAAAAATAAATGATGATATCAAAAGTTTTCAAGGGTTCAGAGAAATGAGCACTCTCCTGTACTGCTGGTAGGAGTATAAATTGTTGCAAAATGTTTGGGCAAATTGGCAAACTGTACCCAAAGTGTTGGAGATAGTTTTGAACATTTTGATCCAGTAATTCCATTTTTAGAAATTTATACTAAGAAAATGATCTGAATAAATTTTAAAACAACTCTATTCAACATGATGCTGCATGTAACAGCAAGATAAGGAAAAGTACTGGAATATCCAGCAAATAGGGATTGATTATATTAGTGACTGTATACAATAGAGAATGCTGCTGCAATGAAAAATAATGTTGCAGGACTTCCCTGGTGGCCCAGTGGTTTAGACCCTGGCTTCCAGTGCAAGGAACACTGGTTCAGTTCCTGGTCTGGAAAGATCTCATATGTCAAGAAGCAACTAAGCCTGTGCATCACAACTACTGAAGCCTGTGGGCCCTAGAGCCTGTGCTGTGCAACAAGAGACACCATTGCAATGAGAAGTCTGCATACTGCAACTGGAGGGCAGCCCCCGCCTGCCACAACTAGAGAAAGCCTGCCTACAACAGCAAAGACCCACTACAGCACCCCCTCCCCAAAATTAAAAAGAAAAAATAATGCTGTAGGAAAATGTTACAAAATAAACAATGATGTCACAAAGCAGGGTATAAAACAGTATTCATTATATGAGTTCATTTTTAGAGGCCAGTTACTGTTAATAAATGACGGCACCACAGGCTATTTTTGAAATGTCAGACAGATCTGAAGAGTGATGGCTCTTCCTCTAACTAGCTGTGTGGTTAGAGCAAGCTGTTTAACCTCTCTGGGGGTCAATTTTCACATATAAACTAGAAATAATAATATCTAATCTGAAAGATACTATGAGTATGCATAAAAGAAACTACACAAGTTACAATTCAGATCTGTTTCTAGAAATTAAGTGTCTTTTAAAAAAAGTATTACAATAGACTCACAGCTTCTTTTTTGTTGATGTTGTTCAATGCATAATCCATTACCATCATTAGATGCTCAAATTTAGGCAGCAAGAGCTCCTCCAAATTGGTTTCTGTGTCATTTTGACATGTCTCAACTCTTCCTTGCTTTCTATTTTCTAGCAAAAGATATTGCAGGCTTACTTTGCACAGGCTTTTTCTGACAGACCTAGAATCAGCCATTTCTCCAAGGAGCTCTCAGTAGGAAATGTATTTAGAAACCAAAGTCTATGTATAAGATAAACTCATGACTACTGAGGTGTCATTAAGTCCTTTCAGGGGAAACATGGAACAAAACTTGTATATTTTCAAGTACTTCTAAGTGGTGCATATTTTTTAAAGTGTTTGTATTACTATTCCTAATTCTAACCCAGTACCACAGAGTTCTTCCTCTCCCTCATCTCATATTTTTATCTCCTTTTTCTGAGTGAACCATGTTCTCAATAATATCAATATATTTACTCATTTGCTTATTGTACAAGAGTCATAAAATAAGTATTAGAATTATGAGACCAATACCACTGCCAGAACTAATCCTACCAAGTTCAAAGTTTGTGTCTTTTGGTTCATAGAATATAACCTCCTGAGGGTGTCAAGAGTTATGTATTAAAAATAGTGAATCTTCCTCTCATCTCCTCTCCATCCCACCCCTCTAGGTTGATACAGAGCTCCTGCTTGAGTTTCCTGAGCCATACAGCAAATTCCTGTTGGCTATCTGTTTTACATATGGTAATGTAAGTTTTCATGTTGCTCTTTCCATATATCGCACCCTCTCCTCCTTTTCTCCCCATGTCCATAAGTCTATTCTCTATGTCTGATTCTCCAGGTTGGAAGAAAACAGCAAAATTCTGTAAAGCTATTATCCTTCACTAAAAAATAAATTAATTAAAAAAGTGAATCTTCCTAATACATAAAGAACTCTAAAAATTTAAGACAAATCTGACAAAGAAAAAGTAGAAAAATGGACAGAAGGTATGAATCTATAGTTCACAAACAAGAGATCCCTAAACATATGCAAAGATATTCAACTTCACTTAGAATAAGAGAAATACCCTTTCTCATCTATCTGGTCACCTATCTGATTGACAAAGATTCAAAACCTTGTGACACACTGATGGGAAGTCCATCAGGACATGGCACTGTCACGCTGCTGGTGGGTGTACAGAATGCTACACTCCCTGTGAAAGAGGTTTATGCAAAGTAGCCACTTATCATGTTTTTAAACTTTCCTGTTTCAACAGATATTTCCTGTCATTTCTTGGGTTGCATACATTTCCTCCTTTCCTCGTGATTTAACATAGCTTGTGGTCTCCCTGTTTGTTGATTTTTAACATCACTTTACTTTTGTTTTTCTGCTTTCCACTCCATTAATTGGGGCTTCCCTAATAGCTCAGTTGGTAAAGAATCCGCCTGCAATGCAGGAGACCCCGGTTTGATTCCTGGATTGGGAAGATCCACTGGCAAAGGGATAGGCTACCCACTCCAGTATTCTTGGGCTTCCCTTGTGGCTCAGCTGGTAAAGAATCCACCTGCAAAGCGGGAGACCTGGGTTTGATGCCTGGGTTGGGAAGATCCCTGGAGAAGGGAAAGGTTACCCACTCCAGTATTCTGGCCTGGAGAATTCTATGGACTTTGCAAAGAGTCGGATGCTACTTTCACTTTCACCCCATTAGTTTCTGCTTTATTATTTCTTTTCTTATGTTTTTTTTCTAATTTATTTGATGGTTTTTTAAGCTTTATTTTTATTTATTTTTACTAATACAATTTTTTTATTTTATAACTGGTTTAATTGTATCCCATACATTTTGACATGTGGGTGTTCATTATCATTATTTCTTCAAATTTTTATAATTTAAAGTTTTATTTCCCCTGTTACCTGTAAGACTTAAGATGTTTACAATTTTAAGGTGGAAGGACTTTTCTGTTTTTAAAATTATCTTCCTAAATTTTAGTTTCATTTCACTGTGATATGGGAATGATGTTTGTGTAATTTCTACTTTATCAAATTCCTCCTCTTTGAAATCAGTGTTTTCATCTACATGAAACTCCTTTTTGAGGTTCCTGTTATGACCTAATGTATGTTCAAATTCTGTGAAGGTTCTGTGAGTTCTTGAGAAGGTATATTTTCTATTATCAGAGTATTAAATTCAATACATAGCCATAGATCTATCTTATTGAATTGCTTTTTTAGATCTTCTATATACTTAATAACTGTCTATCCATGTGACCTGTCTTGAATTGAATGGTGGGTTAAGATATCCTACTACTAGTTTATTTCTTCTTCTTTCTTTAATTTTACTTTATTTTACTTTACAATACTGTATTGGTTTTGCCATACATCAACATGAATCTTCCACGGGTGTACATGAGTTCCCAATCCTGAACCCCCCTCTCTCCTCCCTCCCCATACCATCTCTCTGGGTCATCCCAGTGCCCCAGCCCCAAGCATCCTGTATCCTGCATTGAACCTAGACTGGTGATTCGTTTCTTACATGATATTATACATGTTTCAATGCCATTCTCCCAAACCATCACACCCTCTCCCTCTCCCTCTCCCACAGAGTCCAAAAGTCTGTTCTATACATCTGTGTCTCTTTTACTGTCTTGCATACAGGGTTATCATTACCATCTTTCTAAATTCCATATATATGAGTTAGTATACTGCATTGGTGTTTTTCTTTCTGGCTTACTTCACTCTGTATAAATGGCTCCAGTTTCATCCACCTCATTAGAACTGATTCAAATGTATTCCTTTTAATGGCTGAGTAATACTCCATTGTGTATATGTACCACACCTTTCTTATCCATTCATCTGCTGATGGACATCTAGGTTGCTTCCACGTCCTGGCTATTATGAACAGTGCTGTGATGAACACGGGGAACATAAGTCTCTTTCAATTCTGGTTTCCTTGGTGTGTATGCCCAGCAGTGGGATTGCTGGGTCATAAGGCAGTTCTATTTCCAGTTTTTTAAGGAATCTCCACACTGTTCTCCATAGTGGCTGTTGTACTAGTTTGCATTCCCACCAACAGTGTAAGAGGGTTCCCTTTTCTCCACACCCTCTCCAGCATTTATTGCTTGTAGACTTTTGGATCGCAGCCATTCTGACTGGTGTGAAATGGTACCTGATTGTGGTCTTGATTTGCATTTCTCTGATAATGAGTGATGTTGAGCATCTTTTCATGTGTTTGTGAGCCATGTGTATGTCTTCTTTGGAGAAGTGTCTATTTAGTTCTTTGGCCCATTTTTTGATTGGGTCATTTATTTTTCTGGAATTGAGCTACAGGAGTTGCTTATGTATTTTTGAGATTAGCTGTTTGTCAGTTGCTTCATTTGCTATTATTTTCTCCCATTCTGAAGGCTGTCTTTTCACCTTGCTTATAGTTTCCTTTGTTGTGCAGAAGCTTTTATGTTTAATTAGATCCCATTTGTTTATTTTTGCTTTTATTTCCAGTATTCTGGGAGGTGGGTCATAGAGGATCCTGCTGTAGTTTATTTCTTCTTACATCTCATAAAGTTTCTGCTTTGTAAAGGCTGTGCATAGATGGTCATAGCTCTTTTTTTTTTTTTTAAGAGTATCCTCTTTATTGGGTTTAATGGTTTTTGACCTGAATTCTACTTTGTCTGATATGAAGATTATAAGATTTGTTTTCTTACTGCTTTTTCTATTTGCCTGATAAACCTTTTCCTTATTCTTTAATTGTTAAACATTTCTGACTCCTTTTATCTAAGATGTGTCTTCTGAATAGCATAGGTTTTGCTTTGTGAGCTCCTTTGAAAATCTTTTCCTTTGACTAATAGATGATTAAGCCCATTTACATTTATTGATGTGACAGATATGTTTAGTCAACATATTATTTTGTTATGTTTACAGTATTATGTTAATCTTATTTCTTTTTTTCTTTCTTTTTTTTTTGGCTTGATGACTTGGTTTCTTTTTTTTTTTTTTTTCCCAATATTGGTTTTGCCATACATCAACATGGATCTGCCACAGGTATACACGTGTTCCCCATCCTGAACCCCCTTCCCTCCTCCCTCCCCATACCATCCTTTGTGTAGTTTGTTTCTTTGGTTTTTTAAAAATTTCTTTTGATAAACTGGAAGATTTGGATTGACATATACACACTACTATATATAAAACTGATAACTAATAAGGGCCTATTGTATAGCACAAGGAGCTCTATTTAATATTCTGTAATGGTCTATATGGGAAAAGAATATAGAAAAGAGTGGCTATATGTATAACAAATTCAGTTTGCTATATACCCAAAACTAACACAACATTGTAAATCAACTATACTCCAATAAATTTTTAAAAATTTCTTTGGATATTTAAGAAGGTTTGTATTGTTGTTCTGTTAAATACCTTTATCTATTACTTTTTAGAAAGACCTTGGTCCCCTTTCTGCTTGCTTGGCTTTCTATTTGGTTTGTTAGCTTTAAATTATACTCTTTGACTCTCTATGTGACAATCAATGAGCTTTTTTTACATTTTTCTTTTAATCTCCCAAGTTTTAGCTGCATAGTAACTACTTTATCAACTTTATAAAAATATATAACATTTTACTACAATTTTTCCATCCATGTCCCTACCTTTGTTTTAACCTTAAATNATGCATTTTGGTGAGCATATTTATCTATAAAGGTAAACGTTGGGAAAAGGGCCTTGTAACAAATTGTTGGGGAAATAACTTGACTTCAATTATCTCTATTAAAAAAAAATTAGGTATGTTATACTTAATCTAAGAAATAGCCTGGTTGTTTTTCATTCTCTCCTTCATTTAATTAGAAAAAAATCAATAAGGAAGGTATATCAACATTCCCATTTTATAGATGAGTAAACTGAGGCACAGAGTCATTAATGAAAATACTATTTAGTGAAAGAGCTGCTTTTTGTGAGTGTATTTATCTATAATTAGTAAACTTTGTGGGAAAGGGCATTATGGATCTAGATAGTTGAGGAAAAATACTCGATTTCAATTCTATATTAAAAAAAACCACACACACCAAAATTTAATATGTACTTAGATCTACTAAGGGCTTCCATGGTGGTGCAGAGGTTAAAGTGTTTGCCTGCAATGTGGGAGACCTGGGTTCGATCCCTGGGTCGGGAGGATCCCCTGGAGAAGGAAGTGGCAACCCACTCCAGTATTCTTGCCTGGAGAATCCCATGGAGGGAGGAGCTTGGTAGGCTGGAGTCCATGGGTTGCCGGGAGTCGGACACGACTGAGCGACTTCACTTTCACTTTCACTTTTAGATCTACTAAGAAATGTTCTGTGTTTTTTTTACAAGGTCTGCTTCATTTAATTAAACAAAAAACAATGAGGAAGGTGTTACCAACATTCCCATTTTATAGATGAAGAAACTAAGGCAGAGGCATTAATGAACTTGCCAAAGTGAATGAGATCTTTTTTGATGAGCACATTTATCTGTACTTAGTAAACTTTGTGGGAAAGAGCATTCTCTATCCAGATTATTAGGGAAAAACCTTGTTTCCAGTTTTGTGTATTAAAAAATAATTAAGTATGTTACTTGGATCTAAGCAATATCCTGGGTGTTTTACATACTATCCTTAATTTAATTAAAGAAAAATTAACAAGGAATGTGTTATCAACATTCCCATTTTATAGATGAGAAACTGAGGCACTGAGGCATTAATGAAGTTACTTCACTTCATTTTCACTTTCTATTATCTGTACTTAGTGAAATTTCTGGGTAAGGGCATGGTCTATCTAGATTGTGGAGGAGAAAACTAGATTTCAACCCTCTCTTCTAAAAACAAAAACAAAAACAAAATTAGTATGTTACTTAGATCTAAGCAATGTCCTGGGTGTATTACATACTCTGCTTCATTCAATTGAAAACAAAATCTACAAATAAGGTGTTATCAATATTCTCATTTTATAGATGAGGAATCTGAGGCTAATGGCATTAGTAAAGTTACTATTAAGTGAAATAGATTCTTTTTAGTGAGTGTGTTTATCAACACAGTAATATTTGTGAGATTGGGCACTGACTATCTAGATGATGAGCAAAAGAAATTTTTATCACAATTCTTTTCATTACAAAACAATGAAGTATGTTACTTATTTCTATTAAGTAATGTCCTGGGTGTTTTACATGCTCTGCTTCATATAATTAAAAAGAAATAATATGAGGAAGGTGTTATCAAGAACCCCATTTTATAGATGAGGAAACTGAGGTAGAGTCTTTAATGAAGTTAATAGTGAAAGAGATGCTTTCTGGTGAGCATATTTATCTATATTTGGTAAACTTTGTGCATAAGGGCATTATCTATCTAGATTACTGGGGAAAAAAGTTTTCAATTCTGTGTATTAAAAAAAAAATGTTACTTAGGTATGGCTGAGCTGGTAAAGAATCCACCTGCAATGTGGCAGACCTGGGCTCTATTCCTGGGTTGGGAAGACTCCCTGGAGAAGGGAAAGGCTACCCACTCCAGTACTCTGGCCTGGAGAAGTCCATGGACTATACAGTCCATGGGGTTGCAAACACTTGGACACAACAGAGCAACTTTCATTTTCATTTTCAAGAAATGCCCTGGGTGTTTTATATGCTCTCCTTAATTTAATTTAAAAAAACCCAACTAAAACTGTTATCAACATTCCCATTTTATAGATGAGGAAAGTGAGGCTAGAGCATTAGTGAAGTTACTAGTAAGTGGAAGAAATGCTTTTTGGTGAGTGTATTTACAACATTTCATAAAATTTGTGGGAATGGGCATTGGCAATCTAAATGTTGAGAAAATAAATCTCAAATTCACTTCTCTCAGTTAAAAAAAAAATTAACTATGTTACTTAGTTCTACCAAGCAATGTCCTGGGTGTTTAACATGCTCTGCTTCATTCAGTAAAAGGTGCTCTGCTTCATTTAATAAAAGGATTACATATGAGGAAGGCGTTATAAAGAATTCATTTTATAAATGAGAAAACTGAAGCACAGGGTCATTAATGAAGTTGCTATTTAGTGAAAGAGATGCTTTCTGGTGAGTGTATTTATCTATACTTAGCAAACTTTGTGGGAAAGGGCATTATGTATATAGGGGGAAAAACTCATTTTCAATTCGATGTATTAAAAAAATATTAACTATGTTACTTAGATCTAAGCAATGTCCTGGGTGTTTTATATGCTCTGCTTCATTTAATTAAAAATAAATCAATGAGGAAGGTGTTATAAACATTCTCATTTTATAGGTGAAGAAACTGAGGCACAGAGGTATTAATGAAGTTACTAGAATGTGAAGAGGTGCTTTTCGGTGAGCCTATTTATCTATACTAACGAAACTTTGTGGGAAAGGGCATTGTCTATCCAGATTGTTGGGGGGGGGAAACTCGTTTTCAATTCTATCTATTAAAAAAAAGCAAAAATAAGTATGTTACTTAAATCTACTAAGTAATGTATTGGTTGTTTTATATGCTCAGCTTCATTTACTTAGAAAGAAAATCTGCGAGGAGGTGTTATCAACATTCCCATTTTATAGATGAGGAAACTGAGGCATGGAGGCATTAATGTTATTTACAAGCAACTGAGAGAAATGTTTTTTGGTGAGCCTATTTATCTATACTTAGTAAACTTTGTGGGAAAACTTGTCTATTTAGATTTTGGGTGGAAAAACTCAATTTCAATTCTATTTAAAAAAACATACTAGGTATTTCTCACTCGATCAAGTAAGCACTGTGCTGTGTGTTTTACATACTCTGTTTTATTTAATTAAAGATAAATCTATGAGAAATGTGTTATCAACATTCTCATTTTGTAGATGAAGTAATTGAGGCATAGAGGCATTAAGTTACAAATATGTCAAAGAGATGCTTTTTGGTGAGCATATTCATGTATACTTAGTAAACTCTGTGGGAAAGAGCATTATGTATCTAGATTAGGAATGAAACTCGATTCTATCTATTAACAAAAATAAAATAAAGTATGTTACTTAGATCAACTAAGCAATGTCCTGGGTGTTTTACATGCTCTGTTTCAAGTGATTGAAAAAAAAAAAATCTATGAGTAAGGTGTTATCAACATTCCCACTTTATAGCTGAGGAAACTGAGGCTAGAGGCATTAAAATAGTTACTAGTAAGGGAAAGACATGCTTTCCGGTGAGCATTTTTATCTACAGTAGATTTCGTGGGAAAGGGCATTGAATATCTAGATTGTGAGCAAAATAAATCTCGCTTTTGATTCTCTCTATTAAAAAAAAATAAGTATGTTAGTTCGATCTACTAAGCAATGTCCTCTGTGTTTTACATGGTTTACTTAACTTAATTAAAAGGAAAATCTACCAGGAAGATGTTATCAAGATTTCCATTTAAAGATGAGGAAACTACAAGACCTTCTAGAACTAACACCTCAAAAAGATGTCCTTTTCATTATAGGGGACTGGAATGCAAAAGTAGGAGGTCAAGAAATACCAGAAATAACAGGCAAACTTGGCCTTGGAGTACAGAATGAAGCAGGGCAAAGGCTAATAGAGTTCTGTCAAGAGAACACACTGGTCATAGCAAACACCCTCTTCCAACAACACAAGAGAAGACTCTACACATGGACATCAACAGATGGTCAATACAGATATCAGATTGATTATATTCTTTGCAGCCAAAGATGGAGAAGCTCTATACAGTCAGCAAAAACAAGACTTGGAGCTGACTGTGGCACAGATCATGAATTCTTTATTGCAAAATTCAGCTTAAATTGAAGAAAGTGGGGAAAATCACTAGACCACTCAGGTATGACCTAAATCAAATCCCTTATGACTATACAGTGGAAGTGAGAAACACATTCAAGGGATTAGATCTGATAGAGGGCTTGAAGAACTATGGATGGAGGTACGTGACATTGTACAGGAGACAGGGATCAAGACCATCCCCAAGAAAAAGAAATGCAAAAAGGCAAAATGGTTGTCTGAGGAGGCCTTACAAATAGCTGTGAATAGAAGAGAAGTGAAACACAAAGGAGAAAAGAAAAGATATTCCCATTTAAATGCAGAGTTCTAAAGAATAGCAAGGAGAGATAAGAAAGCCTTCCTCAGTGATCAATGCAAAGAAATAGAGGAAAACAATAGAATGGGAAAGACTAGAGATCTCTTCAGGAAAATTAGAGATACCAAGAGAACATTTCATCCAAAGGTGGGCACAATAAAGGACAGAAATGGTACAGAACTAACAGAAGCAGAAGATATTAAGAAGAGGTGGCAAGAATACACAGAAGAACTATACAAAAAAGATCTTCACGATGGTGTGATCATCAACCTAGAGCCAGACATGCTGGAACGTGTAGTCAAGTGGGCCTTAGGAAGCATCACTACAAACAAAGCTAGTGGAAGTGATGGAATTCCAGTTGAGCTATTTCAAATCCTAAAAGATGATGCTGTGAAAGTGCTGCACTCAATATGCCAGCACACTTGGAAAACTCAACAGTGGCCACAGGACTGGAAAAGGTCAGTTTTCATTCCAGTTCCAAAGAAAGGCAATGCCAAAGAATGCTCAAACTACTGCACAATTGCACTCATCTCACACACTAGTAAGGTGATGCTCAAAATTTGCCAAGCCAGGCTTCAGCAGTTGGAAGCATCACTACAAACAAAGCTAGTGGAAGTGATGGAATTCCAGTTGAGCTATTTCAAATCCTAAAAGATGATGCTGTGAAAGTGCTGCACTCAATATGCCAGCACACTTGGAAAACTCAACAGTGGCCACAGGACTGGAAAAGGTCAGTTTTCATTCCAGTTCCAAAGAAAGGCAATGCCAAAGAATGCTCAAACTACTGCACAATTGCACTCATCTCACACACTAGTAAGGTGATGCTCAAAATTTGCCAAGCCAGGCTTCAGCAGTACATGAACCGTGAACTTCCATATGTTCAAGCTGGTTTTAGAAAAGGCAGAGGAACCAGAGATCAAATTGCCAATATCCACTGGATCATCAAAAAAGCAAGAGAGTTCCAGAAAAACATCTGCTGCTGCTGCTAAGTCACTTCAGTCATGTCCAACTCTGTGTGATCCCATAGACAGCAGCCCACCAGGCTCCTCCATCCATGGGGTTTTCCAGGCAAGAGTACTGGAATGGGGTGCCATTGCCTTCTCCAAGAAAAACATCTACTTCTGCTTTATTGATTATGCCAAAGCCTTTGACTGTGTAACCACAACAAACTCTGGAAAATTCTGAATGAGATGGGAATCCCAGACCACCTGACCTGCCTTTTGAGAAATCTGTATGCAGGTCAGGAAGCAACAGAACTGGACATGGAACAAAAGACTGGTTCCAAATAGGAAAAGGAGTATGTCAAGGCTGTGTATTGTCATCCTGCTTATTTAACTTCTATGCAGAGTACATCATGAGAAACGCTGGACTGGATGAAGCACGAGCTGGAATCAAGATTGCTGGGAGAATTGTCAATAACCTCAGATATGCAGATGACACCACTCTCATGGCAGAAAGTGAAGAACTAAAGAGCCTCCTGATGAAAGTGAAATAGGAGAGTGAAAAAGTTGGCTTAAAGATCAACATTCAGAAAATGAAGATCATGGCATCTGGCCCCATCACTTCATGGGAAATCGAGGGGGAAACAGTGGAAACAGTGACACACTTTATTTTGGGGGGCTCCAAAATCACTGCAGATGGTGATTGTAGCCATGAAATTAAAAGACACTTGCTCCTTGGAAGAAAAGTTATGACCAACCTAGACAGCATATTAAAAAGTAGGGACATTACTTTGCCAACAAAGGTCCATCTAGTCAAAGCTATGGTTTTTCCAGTAGTCATGTATGGACATGAGAGTTGGACTATAAAGAAAGCTGAGTGCCAAAGATTTGATGCTTTTGAACTGTGGTGTTGGAGAAGACTCTTGAGAGTCCCTTGGACTGCAAGGAGATCCAACCAGTCCATCCTAAAGGAAATCAGTCCTGAATATTCACTGGAAGGACTTATGCTGAAGCTGAAACTCCAATACTTTGGCTACCTGATGTGAAGAACTGACTCATTGGAAAAGACCCTGATGCTGGGAAAGATTGAAGGCAGGAGGAGAAGGGATGAGAGATCATGAGATGGTTGGATGGCATCACCGACTCACTGGAGATGAGTTTGAGTAAACTCCGGGAGCTGGTGATGGGCAGGGTGATCTGGCGTGCTGCAGTCCATGGGGTTAAAAAGAGTCAGATATGACTGAGTGACTGAATTGAACTGAACTGAATATGAGGCACAGAGTCATTAATGAAGTTACTAGTAAGTGAAAGAGATGCGTTTTAGTGAGTTTATTTATCTATACAGGTAAATGTTGTAGGACAGGTCATTGTATATCTAGATTGTTGAGAAAAAATACTTCAATCTATTAAAAAAACAAAATAATTATGTTACTTAGTTCTTTTAAGCAATGTCTTGTCTGTTTTACATGCTCTGCTTCTTTTAATTTAAAAGAAAAATTAATTTAGTTAAAAAGATTTGCATTTCATAGGTGAGGAAACTGAGGGTAGAGTCATTAACGAAGTAACTAGTTAGTGAAAGAGATGCTTTTTGGTTTAGCATAGTTATCTATAATTAGTAAACTTTGAGGGAAAGGGCATTGTGGATGTAGACTGTTGTGGAAAAATAATTGATTTCAATTCTGTTTAAGAAAAAACCAAAATTGTGTATTTTACTTAGTTCTACTAAACAATGTTCTGGGTGTTTTACACGCTCTGCTATTTTAATTCATCAATAGTAGCAAAAGTACTGGAGAAGGCGATGGCACCCCACTCCAGTACTCCTGCCTGGAAAATCCCATGGACGGTGGAGCCTGGAAGGCTGCAGTCCATGGGGTCGCTGAGGGTCGGACACGACTTCACTTTCACTTTCACTTTTCACTTTCATGCATTGGAGAAGGAAATGGCAACCCACTCCAGTGTTCTTGCCTGGAGAATCCCAGCGATGGGGGAGCCTGGTGGGCTGCCGTCTATGGGGTTGCACAGTCGGACACGACTGAAATGACTTAGCAGCAGCAGCAGCAGTAGCAAAAGTACCATGCCAATGTAAGATATATGCAATGGAAGAAACAAGGTACAGGATAAAAGGGAAGTCTTTGCACTACTTAAAATAATTCTGTAAATCTAAAATTATTTCAAAATTAACTATTTTAAAAAACAAAAATAAATAACTTAGTTACTTAGTTCTAATAAGCAATATCCTGGGTGTTTTAAATATTCTGCTTCATTAAATTAAAAAGAAATCTACTTGGAAGGTGTTATCAAGAATCCCATTTTATAGACGGGGAAACTGAGGCACAGTGTCATTAATGAAGTTACTAGTAAGTGAAAGAGATGCTTTCTGGTGAGTGTATTTACCTATACTAGGAAACTGTGGGAAAGAGCATTATCTATCTAGATTATTAGGGAAACAAACTCGTTTTCAATTCTGTGTACTGAAAAAAACAAAATTAGTATGTTATTTAGATCTAAAAAATGTTCTGGGTGTTTTCTTTGCTCCCCTTCATTTACATATTAAAAAAATCAATGAGAAGGTGTTATCAACATTCCCATTTTATAGATGAGGATACTGAGGCTGGAGGCATTAATGAAGTTACTAGTAAGTGAAAGAGATGCTTTTTGGTGAGTGTATTTACCAACAGTAAAATTTGTGGGAATGGACCTTGACAATTTAGATCGTGAGCAAAATTCAATTTCAATTCTATTTGAAAAAAAGGAAAATTATGTTACTTAGTTCTACTAAGCAATGTCCTGGGTGTTTTACATCCTCTACTATATTAATTCATTAAGACTGGCAAAAAGTACCATGCTAGTGTAAGATGTAAGTAACCAAAAGAGCAGGGTACAGTATACATGGGAAGTCTCTGTACTACCTAAAAGAATTCTGTAATTCTAAAATTATTACAAAATAAATTGTCTATTTTAAAATATTAAAATGAATAATTTTATCTCAATAAAAAGAAAAAGAAAATCTATGAAGAAGGTGTTATCAATATTTCCATTTTATAGATGAGGAAACTGTCACAAGGACATTAATGAAGTTACGAGTTAATGAAAGAGATGCTTTTGGTGAGAGTATTCACCTATACTTAGTAAACATTGTGGGAAAGGGCATTGCCTATCTATGTTGTTGGGGAAGAAAACTCAATTTTAATTCTATCTGTTAAAAAAACAACAAATTAAGTATGTTACTTAGATCTAGTGAGCAATGTCCTGGGTTGTTTTACATGTTCTATTTCATTTAGTTCAACAAAAAATGATGACGAAGGTCTTATCAATATTCCCATTTTATAGATTAGGAAACTGAGACATAGAGGCATTGCTCCTGCTGCTGCTAAGTCACTTCAGTCGTGTCCAACTCTGTGTGACCCCATAGACGGCAGCCCACCAGGCTCCCCCATCCATGGGATTTTCCAGGCAAGAGTACTGGAGTGGGGTGCCATTGCCTTCTCCGCATAGAGGCATTAAGTTACCAATAAGTGAAAGAGATGCTTTTTGGTAAGTGTGTTAATTATACTTAGCAAACTTTGTGGGAAAGGGCATTCTCTATCTAGATTGATGGGGAATAACACTCTATTTCAATTGTGTAAATTAAATAAAAACGTATCTTATTTAGACCTACTAAGCAATGTCCTGGGTGTTTTACATTCTCTGCTTCAATTAATTGAAAAAAAAAAAAAACTACTAGTAAGGTGTTATCAATATTCCTTTTTTATAGCTGAGAAAACTGAGGCTAAAGGCATTAATGAAGTTGCTAGTAAGGGAAAGATGATTTCTGGTGAGTGTATTTATCGACACAATAAAATTTGTAGGAAAGGACATGACAATGTAGATAGTGGGCAAAATAAAGCGGATGAATAAAAATAAAATAAGTGAAAGAGATGTTTTCTGTGAGCCTATTTATCTGTAATTAGTAAACTTTGTGGGAAAGGGCAGTGTCTATCTGGATTATTGTGGAGAAAACTATATTTCAACCTTCTCTTCTTAAAAAAATTAAGTATGTTACTTGATCTAAGCCATGTCCTGGGTATTTTAATATGCTCTATTTCATTTAATTAAAAAAAATCAGTGAGGAAGGTGTTATCAAAATATTCACTTTACCAGTGAGGAAACTGAGGCACAGAGGCATTAATGAAGTTACCAAAGGGAATGACATCCATTTTGGTGAGCGTATTTATCTATACTTAGTAAACTTTGTGGGTTTCCCCGATATCTCATTTGGTAAAGAATCTGCCTGCAATGCTGAAGCTGAAACTCCAACACTTGGGCCACCTGATGCAAAGAACTGACTCACTGGGAAAGACCCTGATGCTGGGAAAGATTGAAGGCAGGACGAGAAGGGGATGAGAGATCATGAGATGGTTGGATGGCATCATCGACTCATTGGAGATGAGTTTGAGTAGGCTCCGGGAGTTGGTGATGGACAGGGAGGCCTGGCATGCTGCAGTCCATGCAAAGAGTCGGACACGACTGAGTGACTGAACTGACTGAATAAACTTTGGGGTAATGGCATTATCTATCGAGATTATTGGGTAAAAACTTGTTCTCCAATCTGTGCATTAAAAAAACAAAACAAAACAAAATTATGTTACTTAATCAAAGCAATGCCCTGGGTGTTTTACATTGTCTCCTTCATTTAATTGGACATCCCTGGTGACTCAGATGGTAAAGCATCTGCCACATTGTGATGGGAGATCGGGGTTCAATCCCTGGGGTGAGAAGATCTCCTGGGGAAGGCAATGGCACCCCACTCCAGTATTCTAGCCTGGAAAATCCCATGGATGGAGGAACCTAGTAGGCTACAGTCCATGGGGTTGCAAAGAGTCAGACATGACTGAGCGACTTCACTTCACTTTGCATTTAATTAAAAAAAAATCAATGAGCAAGGTGTTATCAACATTCCCATTTTATAGATGAGGAAACTGAGGCATAGAGGCATTAATTAAGTTACTATAAGTCAGAGATGCTTTTTGGTGAGCATAGTCATGTATACTTAGTAAACTTTGTGGGAAAGGGCATTGTCGAGATTGTTCGGGAATCAAACTTGATTTCAATTCTACCTATTAAAAAAAAAAAACAAAGGATGTTACTTAGATCTACTAAGCAATGTCCTGGGGGTTTTACATGCTGTGCTTCATTTGACTAAAAAAAAAAACAAAAACAAAAAACAACCTATGGGTAAGGTGTTTATCAACATTTCCATTTTATAGATGAGGAAACTGAGCTAGAGGCATTAATGAAGTTACTAGTATGTGAAAGAGATGTGTCTTGGTGAGCTAATTTATCTATACAGGTAAACGTTGTTGGAAAGGGAATTGTCTGTCTAGATTGTTGGGGGGGAAAATCTACTTCAAATCTCCCTATTAAAAAAAACAAAATTCAGTATGTTACTTAGTTTCTACTAAGCAATGTCCTGGGTGTTTTTCATGTTCTGCTTCATTTAATTAAAAAGAAAATGTATGAGGAAGGTGTTATCAAGATTCCCATTTTATACATGAGGAAACTAAGGTGCAGAATCATTAATAAAGTTACTTTTTAGTGAAAGAGATGCTTTTTGATGAGCATATTTCTCTATGATTAATAAACTTTCTGAGAAAGGGCACTGTGGATCTACAGTGTTGGGCAAAAATACTTGATTTCAATTTTATATTAAAAATAAATCAATATTAAGTATGTAATGAGACCTACTAAGCAATGTCCTACGTGTTTTACATAGTCTACTTCATTGAACTAAAAAAAAATGCTGAAGACAGTATTACAAACATTCCCATTTTATAAATGAGGAAACTGAGGCATATAGGCATTAATTAAGTTACTAGTACTCTTGCCTGGAAAATCCCATGGATGCAGGAGCCTGGTAGGCTGCAGTCCATGGGGTCGCTAAGAGTCGGGCACGACTGAGCGACTTCACTTTCGCTCTTCACTTTCATGCACTGGAGAAGGAAATGGCAACCCACTCCAGTGTTCTTGCCTTGAGAATCCCAGGGACTGGGGAGCCTGGTGGGCTGCTGTCTATGGGGTCGCACAGAGTCAGACACGACTGAAGTGACTTAGCAGCAGCAGCAGCAGTAAGTTAAAGAGATGCTTTTTGGTGAGCGTATTTATTGACACTTAATGAAATAATCAGGAAAGGTCACTGACTATCTAGATTGTGAGTAAAATCTCGATTTCAATTCTCACTATTAAAAAAAAAAACACAAAATTAAGTATGTTAGATGTAGGAAGCAATGGTCTGGGAGTTTTACTGCTTTGCACAATTTAATTAAAGAGAAAATCAACAAGGAAAGCTTCAGCAGCATTCCCATTTTATAGCTGTGGAAACTGAGGCACTGAGGCATTAATGAAGTCATTGGTAAGAGAAAGAGATATTTTTTGGTAAGCCTATTTATCTGTACTCAGTAAACATTGTGGGTAAGGGCATTGTTCATCTAGATTTTTGTGGAAAACACTGGATTTCAACTCTCTCTTCTTAAAAAAAATCCACCAAATTCAATTATGTTACTTTGATCTACTAAGCAATGTCCTGGGTGTTTTACATGCTCTGCTTCATTCAATTAAAAAAAATCTATAAAAAAAAAATCTAAGAGGAAAGTGTTATCAACATTCCCATTTTATACACGAGGAAAGTGAGGCACAGAGGTATTACTCAATTTATTAGTAAGTGAAAGAGATCCTTTTTGCTGAGCGTATTCACTATACTTAGTAAACTTTGTGGGAAAGGGCATTGTCTATCTAGATTGTTGGGGAAAAAAACTCGATTTCAATTCTATTAAAAAAAAAACACTCTGTTACAGAACAGACTTTTTGACTCTGTGGGAGAGGGAGAGGGTGGGATGATTTGGGAGAATGGCATTAAAACATGTATAATATCATATAAGAAACAAATCGCCAATCTAGTTTCGATGCAGGATACAGGATGCTTGGGGCTGGTGCACTGGGATAACCCAGAGGGATGGGATGGGGAGGGAGGTGAGAGGGGGGTTCAGGAGTGGGAACTTATGTACACCTGTGGTGGATTCATGTTGATGTATGGCAAAACCAATACAGTATTGTAAAGTGAAAAAAAAAAAGTATGTTGTGGAAGTGGGTCTGGTGAGACCTTTCTGTTGTTAGTTCTAATCTTGTTAATTTAAGATTTATATTGTGGGAATGGGTCTGGTAAAAGTATATAAGGCCTTGACAAGACTAATGATTGGGGCACTCTCCAAACCCCTTCCGATGTCTATGTCAGAACCTTTCTCTGTCCCTTTTTCACTTTAATAGAACTTGCTACCTACACACACACACACACACACACACACACACACAAACAGATTAAGCATTTCAATTCTATCTAGTAAGCAATGTCCTGGGTGTTTACAGGGTCTACTTCATTTAATTAAACAAAAATCTATGAGGAATGTGTTATCAACATTCCCATTTTATAAATGAAAAAACTGAGGCTAGAGGCATTAATGAAGTTACTAGTAAGTGAAAGAGATGTTTTTTGGTGAGCATATTCATGTATACTTAGTAAACTATGTAGGAAAGGGCATTGTCTACCTAGATTGATGGGGAAAAAACCTTGATTTCAATTCTATCTATATAATAAAAAACAAAATTAAGTATGTTATTTAGATCTACTCAGCAATGTCCTGGGTGTTTACATGCTCTGCTTCATTTAATTGAAAATAAACTCTACAAGCAAGGTGTTTCCAGCATTCCCATTTTATAGATGAGGAAACTGAATCTAGAGGCATTAATGAATTACTAGTAAGTGAAACAGATGCTTTTTGGTGAGCGTTTATCTATACATAGTAAACTTTGTGGGAAAGGGCATTCTCTATCTAGATTGTTGGGGAAAAATACTCGATTTCAATTCTATATTTAAAAAGGTTAAAAATAACTATCTCACTAGATCTACTAAGAAATGTCCTGTGGGTTTTACATGCACTACTTCATTTAATTTAAAAAATCTACCAGGAAGGTGTTATCAACATTCTCATTTTATAGATGAGGAATCTGAGACACAGAGGCATTAATAAAGTTGCTATTTAGTGAAAAAGATGCTTTCTGGTGAGCGTATTTATCTATACTTAGTAAACTTTGTTGGAAAGGGCATTGTCTATCTAGATTGTTTGGGGAAGAAAACTCAATTTCAATTCTATTTAAAAAAGGACAAATTTAAGTACATTACTTAGATGTACTAAGCAATGAATTGGGTGTTTTACAATCTCTGCTTCATTTAACGAAAAAGAAAATCTATGAGGAAGGTCTTATTAACATTCCCATCTTACAGATGAGTAAACTAGTCAAGCAAGAGCCATTAATGAAGTTACTATTAACTGAAAGAGATGCTTTTTGGTGAGTGTATTTATCAACAGTAAAATTTGTGGAAATGAGCACTGACTAGATTGTGAGGAAAAGAAATCTCGATTTGAATTCTCTCTTTTAAAAAAAACACACACAAAATTAAGTATGTTATTTAGCTCTACAAAGCAATATCCTGGGTGTTTTACATGGTTTGTTTAATTAAATTAAAAAGAAAATCTACAAAGACGTTATCAAGATTCCCATTTTATAGATGAGGAAGCTGAGGGATGGAGGCAGTAATGAAGCGACCAAAGTGAATGAGGTGTTTTTTGGTGAGCGTACTTATCGACAGTAAACTTTGTGAGAAAGGGCACTGTCTGTGAAGATTCTTGGGGAAAAAACTCAACTTAAATTCTATCTATTAAAGAAAATTAAGCATGTCACATAAATGGAGCAAGCAATGTCCTGGGTGTTTTGCATGCTCTATTTCATTTAATTAAGAAAAACTATGATGAAGGTGTTATCAACATTCCCAATTTTATAGATGAGGAAACTCATCTATAGATGAGGCATAGAGGCATTAATGAAGATACTAGTAAGTGAAAGAGATGCTTTTAGGTGAGCATATTCATGTGTACTTAGTAAACTTTGTGGGAAAGGGCACTGGCTATCTAGATTGATGGGGGAGGCAGCTGATTTCAATTCAACCTATTAAAAAAATGTAAATATATTACTCAGATCTACTAAGAAATATCCCAGGTATTTTACATGCTCTGCTTCATTTAATGAAAAAAAAAAACCTACAAGTAAGGTGTTATCAACATTCCCATTTGATAGATGAGGAAACTGAGGCTAGAGGCATTAATATGTTACTAATAAGTAGAAGGCTTCCCTGATGGCTCAGCTGGTAAAGAATCTGCCTGCAGTGCAGGAGACCTGGGTTTGATCCCTGGGTTGGGAAGACTCCTTGGAGAAGGGAAAGGCTACCCACTCCAGTATTCTGGCCTAGAGAATTCCATAGTAAAAGAGATCCTTTTTGGTGAGCATTTTTATCAACACTTAGTAAAATCTGAGGGAAAGTTCATTTACTACCTAGATTGTTAGCAAAATAAATCTCAATTTCAATTCTATTAAAGAAAAACAAAATTAAGTACATTAACTTAGATCTATGAAGCAATGTCCTGGGAGTTTCAAATGCTTCGCCTAATTTTATTAAAAAGAAAATCAACGAGGAAGGTGTTATCAACATTCATATTTTATAGATGAGGAAACTGAGGCACTGAGGCATAAATGAAGTTAATAGCAAGTGAAAGAGATGAGTTTTGGTGAGCCTATTTACCAATAAAGGAAAACATTGTGGGAAAGGGCATCTATCTAGATTGTTGGGCAAAAAATGTTGACTTCAATTCTATTAAAAAAAAATTAAGTATGTTTCTTAGTTCTGCTAAGCAAAGTCCTTAGTGTTTTACATTCTGTGCTTCATTTAATTTAAAAGAAAATCTATGAGAAAGCTGTTTTCAAGATTCCCATATTATATATGAGGAAACTGAGGTACAGAGTCATTAATGATGTCACTAGATACTGAGATGCTTTTTGGTGAGTGTTTATACTTAGTAAACTTTGTGGGAAAGGGCCTTCTCTATCTAGATTGTTGGGGAAAAATACTTGATTTCAATTCTATATTAAAAAAGATAAAATTAACTGGACTTCCCTGGTGGCTTAGAGGGTAAAGCATCTGCCTGCAGTACAGGAGAGACCTGGGTTCAATCCCTGGGTTGGGAAGATCCCCTGGAGAAGGAAATGGCGACCCACTCTAGTACTCTTGCCTGGAAAATTCCATGGATGGAGGAGCCTGGTAGGCTACAGTCCATGGGGCTGCAAAGAGTCGGACACGACTGAGATGCTTTTTATATTAAAAAGATGCTTTCTGGTGAGTGTTTATCTATATTTAGTAAACTTTGTGGGAAAGGGCCTTCTCTATCTAGATTGTTGGGGAAAATACTTGATTTCAATTCTATATTAAAAAAGATAAAATTAAATAGTTAACTAGATCTACTAAGCAATATCATGTGGGTTTTACATACACTGCTTCAATTAGTTGAAAAAAATCTACCAGGAAAGTGTTATCAATATTCCCATTTAAAAAAAAATTCCCATTTTATAAATTAGGAAACTGAGGCACAGAGGCATTAATGATGTTACCAAAGTGAATGAGATGCTTTTTGAGAGCGTATGCATCGAAATTTTGCAAACTTTGTGGGAAAGGGCATTGACTATCTAGATTTTAATTCTCTCTATTAAAAAAAATAAGTATGTTACTTAGATCTATTAAGCAATGTCCTGGGTGTTTACATGCTCTATTTTATTTAATTAAAAAGAAAATATATGAGGAATGAGTTATCAAGATTCCCATTTTACAGATGAGGAAGCTGAGACATAGAGGCATTAGTGAAGTTACTAATAAGTGAAAGAGAAGATTTTTCATGATAGTATTCATCTATAGTAAAGATTGTGGGAAAGGGCACTGTCTATCCAGATTGATGGGAGAAAAACTAGATTTCATTTCTGCTAAAAAAAAAAAAAGAAACTTAAATATGTTACTTAACTCTACTAAGCAATGTCCTAGGTATTTTACATCTCTGCTTCATTTAACTGAAAAAAAAAATCTACAAGTAAGGTGTTATCAACATTCCCATTTTATAGAGGAGGAAACTGAGGCTAGAGGTATTAATGAAGTTGCTAGTAAGTGAAAGATAAACTTTTTAGGAGCATATACATCTACACAGTAAAATTCATGGGACTGGGCACTGACTATCTATATTGTGAGTAAAATTAATCTGTATTTCAATTCTCTCTATTAAAAAGAAACAAAATTAAGTATGTTAGTTAGATCTACTAAGCAATGTCCTGGGTGTTTTACATTCTCATTTTATAGATGAGGAAACTTAGGCAGAGAAGTATTAATGAAGTTACTAGTAAGTGAAAGAAATACTTTTTGGTGAGTGTCTTTATCCATACTTAGTTCACTTTGTGGGAAAGGGCATTGTCTATATAGATTGCTGGGAAAGAAAACTCGATTTCAATTCTATGTATTAAAAAAAAGTATGGTTACTTAGATGTACTAAGCATTGTCCTCGGTGTTTTACATGCTCTACTGCATTTGATTAAACAAAAATCTATGAGGAATGTGTTATCAACATTTCCATTTTATAGATGAGTAAACAGAGGCTAGAGGCATTAATGAAGTTACTAGTAAGTGAAAGAGATGCTTTTTGGTGAGCATATTCATGTATACTTAGTAACCTTTTGGGAAAAGATATTTCCCTTTACTACTTAGGTTGATGGGGGAAAAAAATTTCGATATCAATTCTATCTGTTAAAGAACAAAAAAGAAAAGTTAACTATGTCACTTAGATCTACTAATCAATGTCCTGAGTGTTTTACATGCTCTGCTTCATTTAAATAAAAAAAAATCTTTGAGGAAGGGGTTATCAACATTCCCAATTTATAGATGAGGAAACTGAGGCACAGAGGTATTAATGAAGTTACTGGAATGTGAAGAGATGCTTTTTTTAATAGCATATTTATCTAAAATTAGTAAACTTTGTGGGAAAAGGCATAGTCTATTTAGATTCTTTGGAAAAAATAAACTCAATTTCAATTATCTCTATTAAAAAAATAACATAATTAAGTATGTTACTTCGATCTACTAACCAATGTCCTGGGTGTTTTACATACTCTGCTTCATTTAATTAAAAAGAAAAACTGTGAGGAAAGTGTTATCAACATTCCCATTTTATAGATGAGGAAACTGAGGCACAGTGGCATTAATGAATTACTAGTAAATGAAAGAGATGCTTTTTGGTGAGCATATTTATCTACACTCGGTAAACTATTAGGGTAAGAGCATTGTCTATGTACATTTTTGAGGAAAAAATACTTGATTTCAATTCCATTAAAAACAAACAACAAAATTAAGTATGCAACTTAGATCTATTAAGCAATTTCTTGGGTATTTTACTTGCTCTGCTTCATTTAATTAAAAAGAAAATCTATGAGGAAGGTGTTATTAACATTCCCATTTTTAGATGAGGAAACTGAGGCACAGAGGCATTAATGAAGTTACTAGTAACTGAAAGAGATGCATTTTGGTGAGAATATTTATGTATACTTGTAAACATTGTGGGAAAGGCATTGTCTACCTAGATTGTTGGGGGGAAAAACTGCAATTTCATTCTCCCTATTTAGAAAAGATGAAATTAAGTATCTTACTGAGATCCAGTAAGAAATGTCCTAGGTTTTTTACATGTTCTGCTTCATTTAATTAAAAAGAAATTCTACAAGGAAGTTGTTATCAACATTCCCATTTATTAGATGAGGAAACTGAGGCAAAGAGGCATTAATGACATTACTAATAAGTTTACGAGATTTTCTTTGGTGAGCATATTTATCTATAATTAGTAAACTTTGTGGGAAAGGGCATTTTCCATCTAGCTTGTTGGGGCAACAAAACTTGATTTTAATTCTATTTTAAGAACAAAACAATATTATGTATGTTACTTAGATCTATTAAGCAATGTCTTGGGTGTTTTACATGCTCTGTTTCATTTAATTTAAAAAGAAAATTTATGAGGAAGTTGTTATCAACATTCCATTTTACAGATGAGGAAATTGAGGCATAGAGGCATTAATGAAGTTACTAGTAACTGAAAGTGATCCTTTTTGGTGAGCGTATTTATCTATACCTCATAAAACTTGTGGCAAAGGGCATTGTCTAGCTAGGTAATTGGGGAAAAAACTCTATTTAAACTCTCTTAAAAAAAAAACAACTAAGTTTCTAAATTTTCCAAAATAAAAATTTGTCTTACTCTGCTTTTTCCCTATATTTTAAAGTATTTGCACTTTTTTTTTTTTTTTTTTTTGGTCATGCAGGCAAAATAAGCACACTCATTCTATAGCTTTCAGCATGTTATTTCTCCACCATAATTGTAGCCCTAGAAAGGTGGGTAATTTGGATTAGCATAAAGGAGGCAGAAGAAACCCCTGAACTCACTGTTACTCAATTTTTGTGCAGAGAGCAAGTGAAGTAGGTACTTTGCCCTCTTGAATAGTTCCATTCTTTTTTTTTTTTTTAATTTTTATTTTTACTTTACAATACTGTATTGGTTTTGCCATACATTGACATGAATCCGTCTCGGGTGTACATGAGTTCCCAATCCTGAACCCCGCCCCCCACCCCCCCGCCACCTTCCACCCCATATCAACTCTCTGGATCATCCCCGTGCACCAGTCCCAAGTATCCTGTATCGAACATAGACTAGTGATTCATTTCTTACATGATAGTATACATGTTTCAGTGCCATTGAATAGTTCCATTCTTAAACTTTTGATTCAGAATCGGGTTCAGTATTCTCTCTCTCTTAATTCTGTATTAATAACCATTCTAGTCAACTTTCTACATGTGGGCTATATAGTACATCATGGCAAAGAGACTTATGGACTTAACTTATTTCATCTATAGAGTTTGGATACTACCTGCATCCTGTGAAAGTAGGAGGAATTACTACTAATTTCATGGCAAAAGAAAGCAACATTGATATCATTAACTGATCATATTTAGTATGAGAGCCAGAGATCTCTACTCCCCAACTCTTTCAATGCAACAGCTTGTTTGACCCCAAGCACAATGTATTCTTGTGAGTTTCTATTGCCTCTTATATACAAACTGCTGACTGTGGAGAAACTTGATCAAAACATCAAATATTACCAGAGAAGCTGAGTCTGTGCCCTTCACAACCATTGATGAAGTACCTTAACCTCGCCTCCTCTTGATGCCTTGCATATGGTCATCTGTCTTCCTGACTACGACTTCATAAGGCTTATTTGTAAATTCAAGCAAATGTGCTTCTGACTGGCACTGATACATCACTGATGCCAAAATATCAGAGAGGATGAAGCATAAGGACCTTTTTTTGGATTCAGGTGGAAAATATTACAGATTTATGGGTAAGTGATGACAATAGTCATTCCATAATATCTTCATATAATCAGTATGTTCCCATGTTTCCCTTCACTGAATTTTATGACCTCAAAACTTATTCAAAGAAATTATTTTTTTGCTGACCCAAAAGGTATAGTGGGGAGAAGTGGGGATGCGGCTGGTTGCCTGAACCCAGCTTTGACTTTTCACTTGCTGGATTTCCACTGCTTTTCAATGACCACTTACAGAGCTGTAATTCACAGAATGACTATTGATGTCCCATTGATATTGATGTGATTTCCCCTAGTGGATTGGGGGCAGCACAGCCTACAGACATTAGTATCTAAAGGTTATGTATAACGGATAATAGAGGAAAATGAAATAGCAGAAAGGAATCTGCACAGCAAACAGAAGCAGTAAATATTTTCAGTGAAGATCTTAGTTGGGTTACACAGCAACTGCAGGGGGATTGAAAAAAAAAAAAATGCCCGATAACTCTTACAGACTCAGCAAGAGTTGAGAGTGAAATGGTTTCCTATTTTGAAATATAATACTTTTTTATTTCAACCACAGAAAGCCATTTAAAAATCATCTTGTGTGTTACAGTTGTTATGTGACATCTTTCACTTGAATATGCCTATTTCTGAATTCCTACTCTACCCTCCTGAGGTGGTCCATGATACACCACAGATGGAGTAAGTGGAGGAAGAGAGTTTAACCAATTTATCCAAAGTTACATAATATTCAGCTCATGACAGAAGTCAGAACAAAGTTAGTGTTTGCCTTTAATATCTCCTCATCTTGAACCCACTCAACCTACTGTGCTGTGCTTAGTCACTCTTTGTAACCCAATGCATAGACTGTAGCCTGTCAGGCTCCTCTGTCCACGGGGACTCTCCAGGCAAGAATACTGGAATGGGTTGCCATGCCCTCCTCCAGGGGATCTTTCCAACCCAGGGAATCAAACCCAGGTCTCCTACATGGCAGGTGGATTCTTTACCATCTGAGCTACCAGAGAAGCCCTCACCCTACTGTACTAGCATTTAACCTGGTATTTCTGTCTTTTCAAAGTCTCATGGTAAATCACTTCAATAGATACTCTCACAAATCCACACATCTTATTTGAAGTAACCATTGCAATGGATGGCCTGGTAAATCTAATTTAATTTGTGAATTAATAAGAAAAAAACATGGTGGGTTTAACTTAGTAGTGAAAGTGAAAGTTGTTCAGTCGTGTCTGACTCTTTGTGACGCCACAGACCGCAGTACATCAGGCCCCCCTGTCCATCATCAACTCCCAGAGTTTACTCAAACTCATGTCCCTCGAGTCGGTGATACCATCCAATCATCTCATCCTCCGTTGTCCCCTTCTCTTCCTCAAATCCACACATCTTATTTGAAGTAACCATTGCAATGGATGGCCTGGTAAATCTAATTTAATTTGTGAATTAATAAGAAAAAAACATGGTGGGTTTAACTTAGTAGTGAAAGTGAAAGTTGTTCAGTCGTGTCTGACTCTTTGTGACGCCACAGACCGCAGTACATCAGGCCCCCCTGTCCATCATCAACTCCCAGAGTTTACTCAAACTCATGTCCCTCGAGTCGGTGATACCATCCAATCATCTCATCCTCCGTTGTCCCCTTCTCTTCCCTCGCTCAATCTTTCCCAGCATCAGAGTCTTTTCCAATGAGTAAGCTCTTTGCATGAGGTGGCCAAAGTATTGGAGTTCCAGCTTCAGCATCAGTCCATCCAATGAACACCCAGGACTGATCTCCTTTAGGATGGACTGGTTGGATCTCCTTGCAGTCCAAGGTACTCTCAAGAGTCTTCTCCAACACCACAGTTCTTTGGCGCTCAGCTTTCTTTATAGCTCAACTCTCACATCCATACATGACCACAGAAAAAACCATAGCCTTGCTAGATGGACCTTTGTTGAAAAGTAATGTCTCTGCTTTTTAATATGTTATCTAGGTTGGTCATAACTTTCCTTCCAAGGAGTAAGTGTCTTTTAATTTCATGGCTGTAATCACCATCTGCAATGATTTTGGAGCCCAGAAAAATGAAGTCAGCCACTGTTTCCACTGTTACCCCATCTATTTGCAATGAAGTGATGGGACTGGATGCCATGATCTTAGTTTTCTGAATGTTGAGCTTTAAGTTAACTTTTTCACTCTCCTCTTTCACTTTCATCGAGAGGCTCTTTAGTTCCTCTTCACTTTCTGCCATAACAGTGGTGTCATCTGCATATCTGAGGTTGTTGATATTTCTCTCAACAATCTTGATTCCAGCTTGTGTTTCCTCCAGCCCAGTGTTTCTCATGATGTACTGTGCATATAAGTTAAATAAGCAGGGTGACAATATACAGCCTTAATGTACTCCTTTTCCTATTTGGAAGCAGTTTGTTGTTCCATGTCCAGTTTTAACTGTTGCCTCTTGACCTGTATACAGGTTTCTCAAGAGGCAGGTCAGGTGGTCTTGGATTCCTATCTCTTTCAGAATTATCCACAGTTTATTGTTTCACACTGTCAAAGGCTTTGGCATAGTCAAGAAAGCAGAAATAGATGTTTTTCTGGAACTCTCTTGCTTTTTCCATGATCCAGCGGATGTTGGCAATTTGATCTCTGGTTCCTCTGCCTTTTCTAAAACCAGCTTGAACATCTGGAAATTCACGGTTCACGTATTGCTGAAGCCTCGCTTGCAGAATTTTAAGCATCACTTTACTAGGGTGTGAGATGAGTGCAATTATGTGGTAGTTTGAACATTCTTTGGCATTGCCTTTCTTTGGAATTGGGATGAAAACTGACCTTTTCCAGTCCTGTGGCCACTGCTGAGTTTTCCAAATTTGCTGGCATATTGAGTGCAGCACTTTTGCAGCATCATTTTTCTGGATTTGAAATAGCTCAACTGGAATTCCATCACCTCCACTAGCTTTGTTCAAAGTGGTGCTTTCTAAGGCCCATTTGACTTTACATTCCAGGATGTCTGGCTCTAGGTGAGTGATCATGGTGTGAGATGAGTGCAATTATGTGGTAGTTTGAACATTCTTTGGCATTGCCTTTCTTTGGAATTGGGATGAAAACTGACCTTTTCCAGTCCTGTGGCCACTGCTGAGTTTTCCAAATTTGCTGGCATATTGAGTGCAGCACTTTTGCAGCATCATTTTTCTGGATTTGAAATAGCTCAACTGGAATTCCATCACCTCCACTAGCTTTGTTCAAAGTGGTGCTTTCTAAGGCCCATTTGACTTTACATTCCAGGATGTCTGGCTCTAGGTGAGTGATCACACCATCGTGATTATCTGGGTTGTGAAGATCTTTTTTGTACAGTTCTTCTGTGTATTCTTGCCACCTCTTCTTAATATCTTCTGTTTCTGTTAGTTCTGTACCATTTCTGTCCTTCATTGAGCCCATCTTTGGATGAAATTTTCTCATGGTATCTCTAATTTTCTTGAAGAGATCTCTAGTCTTTCCCATTGTATTGTCTTCCTCTATTTCTTTGCGTTGATCACTGAGGAAGGCTTTCTTTATCTCTCCTTGCTATTCTTTGGAATTCAGCATTCAAATGGGTATATCTTTCCTTTTCTCCTTTGCTTTTTGCTTCCTTCCTTTTCACAGCTATTTGTAAGGCCTCCTCAGACAGCCATTTTGCTTTTTTGAATTTCTTTTTTTTGGAGGGATGGTCTTAATTCCTTTCTCCTGTACAATGTCATGAACCCCATTCCATAGTTCATCAGGCACTCTGTCTATCAGATCTAGTCCCTTAAATCTATTTCTCACTTCCACTGTATAATCATAAGGGATTTGATTTAGGTCATACCTGAATGGTCTGCATAGAAGTTAAATATTTTATTTATATATTTTTATATTATCTATTATATATATTATTTAACTTCTATGCAGAGTACATCATGAGAAATGCTGGACTGGAAGAAACACAAGCTGGAATCAAGATTGCTGGGAGAAATATCAATAATCTCAGATATGCAGATGACACCACCCTTAGGGCAAAAAGTGAGGAGGAGCTAAAAAGCTTCTTGTTGAAAGTGAAAGAGGAGAGTGGAAAAGTTGGCTTAAAGCTCAACATTCAGAAAACGAAGATCATGGCATCTGGCCCCATCACTTCATGGGAAATAGATGGGGAAACAGTAGAAACAGTGTCAGACTTTGTTTTTTGGGGCTCCAAAATCACTGCAGATGGTGACTGCAGCCATGAAATTAAAAGGCGCTTACTCCTTGGAAGAAAAGTTATGACCAACCTAGATAGTATATTCAAAAGCAGAGACATTACTTTGCCGACTAAGGTCCGTCTAGTCAAGGCTATGGTTTTTCCTGTGGTCATGTATGGATGTGAGAGTTGGACTGTGAAGAAGGCTGAGCGCAGAAGAATTGATGCTTTTGAACTGTGGTGTTGGAGAAGACTCTTGAGAGTCCCTTGGACTGCAAGGAGATCCAACCAGTCCATTCTGAAGGAGATCAACCCTGGGATTTCTTTGGAAGGAATGATGCTAAAACTGAAGCTCCAGTACTTTGGGCACCTTATGCGAAGAGTTGACTCATTGGAAAAGACCCTGATGCTGGGAGGGATTGGGGGCAGGAGGAGAA
>SJXQ01010625.1:170727-188211 GCA_006408695.1 Aepyceros melampus
CATACCTGAATGGTCTAGTGGTTTTCTCTACTTTCTTCAATTCAGTCTGAATTTGGCAATAAGGAATTCATGATCTGAGCCATAGTCAGCTCCCAGTCTTGTTTCTGTCAATTATAGAGCTTCTCCATCTTTGGCTGCAAAGAATATAATCAATCTCTTTTCGGTGTCGACATCTGGTGATGCCCATGTGTAGAGTCTCCTCTTGTGTTGTTGGAAGAGGGTGTTTGCTATGACCAGTGCGTTCTCTTGGCAGAAATCTATTAGCCTTTGCCCTGCTTCATTCTATACTCCAAGGCCAAATTTGCCTGTTACTCCAGGGGTTTCTTTACTTCCTAATTTAGCATTCCAGTCCCCTATAATGAAAAGGACATCTCTTTTGGGTGTTAGTTCACTTGTGTCCAACTCTTTGTGACCCCATGGACTATAGCCTGCCAAACTCCTCTGTCCGTGGAAGTCTCCAGGCAAGAATACTGGAGCTGATTGCCATTCCCTTCTCTAGGGGATCTTCCTGATCTAGGGATCGAACCTGGGTCTCCTGCATTGCGGGCTGATTCTTTACTGTCTGAGCCATCAGGGAAGACCAAGAGGTGAGTGAGCTGCAAAGTTTATTGCAGTGCTAGGAGAGCAGCAAGGCCTGGGACTCAAAAGCTTGTCCTCTGGAGTCAGTCTGCTCTGGCTTAAAGCTCAGGATATTCCCTTCTTAGTGATGTGACCTCTTAATTTCAGTGTGACCTATATGTGATCTCTTACATTGTCTGTGCCTCAGTTGTCTCATTTATAAAATAGATTTAATCTGATAACTATCCTTAACGACTGTTTGAGGATGCAATGAGCTAATACAAGTAGAGTGCTTAGTGTAATTTTTTTTTTCAGTAAACTTTTATGGACAGGGTTGCTATGTTCCAGGCAGTGTTTGTGGAGTTGGGATACAGCCATGAATAAAACAGTTAACTCTGAGAAACAGTGAATGTTAACAGTGAGTATGTGACCTATATGTGATCTCTTACATTGTCTGTGCCTCAGTTGTCTCATTTATAAAATAGATTTAATCTGATAACTATCCTTAACGACTGTTTGAGGATGCAATGAGCTAATACAAGTAGAGTGCTTAGTGTAATTTTTTTTTTCAGTAAACTTTTATGGACAGGGTTGCTATGTTCCAGGCAGTGTTTGTGGAGTTGGGATACAGCCATGAATAAAACAGTTAACTCTGAGAAACAGTGAATGTTAACAGTGAGTACTAAGTATAAAGATGATGCTTTTGAACTGTGGTGTTGGAAAAGACTCTTCAGAGTCCCTTGGACTGCAAGGAGATCCCGCCAGTCCATCCTAAAGGAGATCAGTCCTGGGTGTTCATTGGAAGGACTGATACTGAGGCTGAAACTCCAATACTTTGGCCACCTCATGCAAAGAGTTGACTCACTGGAAAAGACTCTGATGCTGGGAAAGATTGAGGGCAGGAGGAGAAGGGACGACAGAGGATGAGATGGCTGGATGGCATCACTGACTTGATGCACCTGAGTTTGGGTGAACTCTGGGAGTTGGTGATGGACAGGGAGGCCTGGTGTGCTGTGGTTCATGGGGTCACAAAGAGTCGGACACGACTGAGCGACTGAACTGAACTGAACTGAATGGTAACAACAGCAATAATAATATTTAACATTTATGATATACTTATATGGCTCAGTTGGTAAAGAGTCTGCCTGCAATGCAGGAGACTTGGGTTTGATCCCTGGGTTGGAAAGATCCCCTCAAGAGGGGAAAGGCTACCCCCTCCAATATTCTGTCCTGGAGAATTCCATGGACTGTATAGTCCATGGGGTTGCAGAGTCGGACACAACTGAACAACTTTCACTTCACTATATGTTTTAGGCAGTCTTCCAAGTTCTTTAGATATATTCAGTTCAGTTCAGTTGCTCAGTCGAGTCCAACTCTTTGCGACCCCATGAATCACAGCATGCCAGGCCTCCCTGTCCATCACCAACTCCCGGAGTTCACTCAGACNTCCCACAGAAAAGAAATCCAAAAAAGCAAAATGGCTGTCTGAGGAGGCCTTACAAATAGCTGTGAAAAGAGAGGTGAAAAGCAAAGGAGAAAAGGAAAGACACAAGCATCTGAATGCAGAGTTCCACAGAATAGCAAGAAGATATAAGAAAACCTTCCTTAGTGATCAGTGCAAAGAAATAGAGGGAAACAAGAGAATGGGAAAGACTAGATATCTCTTCAAGAAAATTAGAGACATCAAGGGAACATTTTTCTATTAAGAGTTAGGAAATATGTTTATATATTTATAGATCTAGGGTCACATAAATAAAAATTAACTTCTCCTTTTAGCTTTAAGAGAGAAAAAAGATGAAAGACTCCATTTATCCACATTTTAAGTTAGTCATATGCTCTGATTGTAGTAATAGCAGTCCCATAGGGAAGAAATTGCTTTGTAAGCAGTGACAGCAGGGTTAAGTACTTTATGTATAATGATGTCTTTCCTGATTATGAAAGCATTATATAATTATAAAAGCATTTGTAGAAAACATGGAAAATATTGAGAGGTAAAACAATAAAATCATTCAGAATCCCATCACTCGGCTATAACCACTATGTACATTTTGTCATATTTCCTCTCAGACACTTTCCCGTGCAAAGGAATGCACATAAATGAAACGGAGATAATACAAGATACTTCAAGACATACAATTTTTACTTGACAATCTGTCATAAGCATCCTCCCATGTATTTAAATATTCTTTTAAAAATCTTTGTTTTCTTAAATTGGCATTTTTATTCTTTTGGTGGATTATAACAGTGGTGAAATTTTGTTGTAAAAAAATGGAAATGAATACAGAACTATGTAGGTAGGACATGAACGTCTTCATCTCACCTCCAAGAGGTACAGAGACTTCTGTGTAGGGTGCTGGAGTCTGCTCACACTGGCTCGTTGAGCTAATCGTGTGCATCTTTCTCTGACTGATTTCACTTGCATGATGCCCTCAAGTTTCATCCATGTTGTCTGTAGCAGGATTTCTTTTTATGGGTAAATAATATCCTACTGTGTATTTTTACCATATTTTCTTTATCCATTCATCTACTGATGAACACAGGCTGTTTCCATGTCTTGACTATTGTAAATAATGTTGCAATGAATATGGGGGTTCAGGTATCTCTTTGAAATGGTGATTTCACCCTTCCCCAGAAGTGGAATTGCTGGATCATATAGTAGTCTAATTTTAAATTTTTTGAGGCACCTCCATACTGTATAAAATATCCACTTTTTCTAGTTGGCTTTGGCAATCCAACAATATATTATGCCCCTCTACTTCAATACACATTCATCAACCTAATCCTTGCTTCTTAGCATTTTACTCTGTGACTGCATTATAATTTATTCGAACAATTCTACATTGATGGGTACTTTCATTGGTTCCAGTTTCTGGCTATCATATACAAAGTTTCAATGACTATTTTGTACCTATATATCTGCATGTGTTCTTCCCAGGTGGCTCAATTTTTGAGGCACCTCCATACTGTATAAAATATCCACTTTTTCTAGTTGGCTTTGGCAATCCAACAATATATTATGCCCCTCTACTTCAATACACATTCATCAACCTAATCCTTGCTTCTTAGCATTTTACTCTGTGACTGCATTATAATTTATTCGAACAATTCTACATTGATGGGTACTTTCATTGGTTCCAGTTTCTGGCTATCATATACAAAGTTTCAATGACTATTTTGTACCTATATATCTGCATGTGTTCTTCCCAGGTGGCTCACTGGTAAAGAATCTGCCTGCCAATGTAGGAGGTGCAGGAGTCACAGGTTTGAACTCTGGGTTGGGAAGATCCCTGGAGGAGGAAATGGCAATCCACTCCAGTATTCTTGCCTGGGAAATCCCATGGA
Source organism: Aepyceros melampus (assembly GCA_006408695.1). Taxonomy (NCBI): domain Eukaryota; kingdom Metazoa; phylum Chordata; class Mammalia; order Artiodactyla; family Bovidae; genus Aepyceros; species Aepyceros melampus. The sequence continues at coordinate 174,628 of SJXQ01010625.1, forward strand.
CAGAGAAGCCTGGTGGGCTACAGTCCATGGGGTTGCGAAGAGTTAGACATGACTGAACACAAGCATGATCTGCATGTCTATTCAATTATTTTCTTGGGATAAATTTCTAGACAGGAAAGGTTGAATCAAAGAGTATCCCCAGTTACAATTTAGACAGATGATAACAAACTGCCCTTTAAACAGTTTCTTATACTCACAGCATTGGTATATGTTAATATCCTGAAAAACATACTTTAAATGATTGCATAGTATTTCAGTTTATAAGTGTCTGATAATTTATTTGATCAATTTCTTACTATGGTGTTTACAGCATTTCTCATTTCTTTAAACAGTATTATAATCAGCACCCTTGTACTCATGTGACTTTCTTGTTTTCCTAAGAAAAATTCTTTGATAATGGAACTACAGAGTAAAAGGTAAGAATATTTTTATGACATTTTTATACATTTTATTAGCTTTAGGTCAATATTTAGAACTTAAGATTCTTTTAAAGAATTTACTTGATGTTAAGTAGAAATAATTTTTTTCTAATGACTAATATTGTTTTTGCAAATAAAGTCTTAGGGCTCTCAAATAACCTTCAGGCTATTTTCCATTTAGTTATTTCTTCGGGATTTTAGCCCCAGGATTCTACCCTGTTCCCCCACCCAAATTTTGTTTCTGTGTTAAGTAGCAGATAAATATAAATGTGTTTGCATGTTGGAAAATTAAATATATCCATATATCATATGAATCATTATTAACCTGCAGTCACACCAATTAAGACATAGGATTAACCCTACCTGTCATTTCCTTAGAGAGTAAGGAAATAAGTTGCAGTCAAAGAAATGAAATCTTCAGTGGACTCTTTTGGTAAATTTCATCTTATGAAGCACAAGGACAAAAAATTTTCCCAAAAGGTAACAGTTACTTTATTTAAATTGATCACTTTTCAATAGATACATAAAAATCAGAATGCCTACAGCTGAAAACAATAGATACATAAAAATCAGAATGCCTACAGCTGAAAAATATTTCCTTAATGTTTGCTAGTCTTAAATGTACTGCTTTTTAAAAATTGGGATAAAGAAAACAAGTGGACAAATATCTCTAACTTTTTTAATGTGTTTTTAATGTTGATTACTATGTGAGGTTAGTTTTTCAAATCTCTCCTTCACATCCCCCTGCCCATTTCCCCAAGTCAATTTTTCGCTAAAGGAAAAACTGGTGAGGGGGGTGGGTGTGGGTGGTGTGTTTGTGCATGTCATTTTGCAGAAGACGGAGGTGTGTGTGTCTCATTTTACAGAAGATGGAGGTGTGTGTGTGTCATTTTGCAGAAGACCCAGGATTTCTTCAGGGTATACCATCACCATCTTGTGGCCTTTTGCCATATTACTGTTAAATGTTTTAACACCATAATGCTTTTCTTTTTGCAATTGCAAGCATGAAATACAGTGTATCTTCTTCTGGTAATCCTTCTCTGGATTAGATGAAATAAACTGAGGGCCAGAAACTGCCTGCATGCAGAGTTCCCACCCTATGGTGGAATGGTATCTCTGCATTTACCTTGTATCCTCACATGATGCTGAAACAACCAGCTGAATAAGGAAATCCAGTGAAGAGATGCAGTTTTACTGTAAACTGAAATGTTCAGTTATCTTTTGTTATCTTGTGTGTGCCAAATCTGTTTTAGTGATTCCTTCTGATCTGTAAAAATATTGGTGTCATGGGAGCCTGTAAATCTTTCCCCTCTCTTTGGTTATACTGCCAGAGTATTTTCTCATTTTTGTTTCCATATTCCCCCACTTTAGTACTACTTTATTATTATTAAAAAATTTTTTATCCTTTTCTCTTGTAGATGCTTCCTCTATTTTTTTTGTCTCGTTAATACATTTTCCTTTCTTTTCTCTCCCTCCTCATCCTCACTTTCAGTTTCTTTGGTATCCCTGTGGCAGATCACTTGACTCATTCTGTGGCTTGTACTAACATCTGCCCCCATGGTGCCCCCACCCTCTGTTCTGTATCCTCCTTTCTTTGTTCGTTCTAACTCCTTCCTCCAGTAGCTGATGTTCCAGCTTTTCTAGTGTGGAAAGCACTGACCTCATCTGATCTTAGGTCTTTTAAGGACACAGCTTCCTGGTAACCCTTAAGCTCCCAGGAAGAATCTAAATCCTACCTTTTCAAGGAAACCACTCCCTAAATTTAACCCTAGATTCGAGAGAAAAGGTTTCAAAAAGACAATTTTAGCTCAGTCCTAAGAAATAACTGACTCATTATCTTATTTCTGTTCTTTTTTCTCAACACAAGTGCAAGTTTTCATAGGAAGTGTACCAGGATGTTTTCCAAACTCATATTTGCATGTCCAAACTCTTGTTTGCATAGGGAACAATTATTTACTAGTGCTTTGGAGTTGACATTTGTCTTATAAAAGTGAGTTAGATTAATGGTAGTGAGAAGAAAAAGATCTGGCCAAAGGACTTGCTGTCATTTTGGAAAACAACTGAAACTGTATTGTGAGGTGTATATTTCTGTCTTTTCTTGTCTCATCTTCCACCAAAATGCTAGCTTCTAAGAACAGACACTTGTTCTATTTTGTTCTCTGTTGTATCTCCAGTGCCTAGAACAGTTTCTGGCACAGAGAAGGCACTTAAATCCTTACTGGATGAATCTATCAGGTATTCTATTAGTTTTGTTTTCTTCACAATCTGTTCATCCTGTCCTCTCACAGAGCCTTCGGTCCTCTTGTCCAATCTGGACCAGCATCCCTCTAGGCCTGCAGACCTAATTTTAATCTCTGTCTCTGTGCAGTCTTAAGTTTCCTGCTTCTCAGGTTTTTCTCTTCCTTGGTTTAGTCCATCTTTTTTGGTTGGCCACATTTGAGTAACTCTTTCAATTGCTATTGTTGTGTGACAGACCACTTCAATATTTAGTGGCCTCATGCCACAACATTCACTTATCTCCTGGTTTCTGTGAGACAGATATGCAAGAAAGGCTCAGCTAAGCACTGATGGCCTATAGACTGGAGCCGGCACTGCAGGGGGTGCATGGAAGCTCAGGGCTGGCCATACATTTCTACGTAGTTCCTCTGCATGGGCTAGTTGGGTTTCTTCACAGCACGGCAGTCTCAGGACTGCTGACATATAGGCTGGTTTCCACTGAATCTTACTGTTCTTCCATGTACGATAGTTTGTCGAGTATAAAAGTCTAGAATGGATTATTTTCCTTCAGGACTTCAAAAGCAATTCTCCATTGTTTCATAACTTTCAGAATTGTTGAACAGTTTAGTGTTAATTCCAAGATCCTTTGAAGGTCAGCTGATTTTTCTCTCTAGAAGTTTTTAGAATAATCTCTTTATCCTCAGTGTTTTGGAACTTCATGAAAATCAAGGAATAGATTTGATAAACTAACTGAAGTTTTTGCTTGATTGAATTTTTAAGTTCCACTCAATTTTATATCCTGATAACTGTGTTTCCTCCCATTACTCCTTTATTCTAGCTTGAATCATCCTGTCTGTCTTAAGTCTGTTCTCATTACTATAACAAGATACCATAGACAGGGTAACTTAGAAATAAAAGAAATTTATTTCTCACAGCTCCAGAGGCTGCGAGGTCCAAGGTCAAATTGCCAACATGGTTGCATTCTGGTGAAAGCTGTCTTCATTGTTCAAAGCAAAAGACTTCTCACTGTGATAAATAAATGTTCATACTGAGTTGTCTAAATTGTCTGAGGTAAAGGATGTATTTTTGATCTTATAAGTTAATATTATCCACATTTAATAGAAGCATTGTTCAATATATTCAGATTGTACAATGAAAATAGAAAAGAGATAATCATGAACATCAATATAAGCTGTGATCTTATATTGCTGACATTATCAGTGACTCCACTACAAAATATATTTGCTTACTTAATATCCTTTGTTCTATGACTCATAAAAACTGGTCATGAGAGCTTTCTTATTGTTCACATTTTTAGTAAATCAGACTCAACAAAACTTACTTTTTTATAATTAGAAGAAACTCTAAATTCCTTTTTTATCTATTTCTCAGAACCATATTCAATATATCTTTGTGGATAAGTCCCCTTCAATTAGGAAATCAGGCTAAACTTGAAAAGAAGATATAAGTGACATACTTAGAAAGAATTTTTTTTCTACCATCATATGTTAGTCTTCTAGGAATATTGCTTCCACAAAATACATATTTCTGAAGTTAATTTCCATTTTAGACCACAAAACCACTCAAACAAGGAAATTAATGTTCAGTCAAATTAAAATGTCATCCAGAAAAATCAATATGACTTGCTATTGAGAAAGGGTAACTTGGGGGCTTCCCAGGTGGCTCAGTGATAAAGAATATGCCTGCAATGCAGGAGACACGGGTTCGATCCTTAATTTGGGAAGACCCCCTGGAGAAGAAAATGGCAACCCACTCTAGTATTCTTGCCTGGGGAAATCCCAGGGACAGAGGAGCCTGGCGGGCTTCAGTCCATGGAGTTGCAAAGAGTCAGACATGATTTAGTCACTGAGCATGCGAGCGCGCGCACACACACACACGAAGGGTGACTTTAATCAAGATACCTCAAGAAGAATCATATTTTTCTTAAAAGTAGAAAATGTGCTCACTACTATTTTCTCCTTTATCATTGCAAACATAGTAACCACTCAATTTTGCCACCATTTACCGAGTGAAAATAAGAAGACATTTTTTTAGTCCCAGTGTAAAATTCCACATTCTTGGAAAGAAATTATGCCCTAGATTTTCCAATAGTTTCCAAATAACTACTACTTTAATGAAATTGCTACCTGAAAATTCAGTAGCAGTATTATTTTTTAACTATAATTTAAGAAGCTACTGTAGATTGGTACTTATGACTTCTAATGAGAAAACCATAACAACCTTCTAATTGAAGGGAAAATGGTTAACTACAGTAATTGCAATCAATAAGACTGTGTTAGTAGTATAAATATAAATAAGAAGACATTTTTTTAGTCCCAGTGTAAAATTCCACATTCTTGGAAAGAAATTATGCCCTAGATTTTCCAATAGTTTCCAAATAACTACTACTTTAATGAAATTGCTACCTGAAAATTCAGTAGCAGTATTATTTTTTAACTATAATTTAAGAAGCTACTGTAGATTGGTACTTATGACTTCTAATGAGAAAACCATAACAACCTTCTAATTGAAGGGAAAATGGTTAACTACAGTAATTGCAATCAATAAGACTGTGTTAGTAGTATAAATATTTCTTCTCAAAGAGCAGTTCTTACCCTCCTCAGCAGTATTTAAGGTTAGGAAGCACCAAAAAAACCTAATTAGAAATCTATTTGTTAATTGTAATACTAAGCCTTAGTTCAAATTTGTAGGTCAGAGAGTATAGAAAGAAACCCCTCATTCCCAACTCCAGCACAAGCAAAACAAGATTTTATGAAGAAGAAAAGTGCAGCATGGCAAAAGGGCTTACCAATCACATAGGCTAGTAACAAGGCCAGAGTCACTGTGATTGCGGTGGCACTCAAGGCTGTGCACTTCCAATTGCAGCACCTGTAGGGTTTGTTGAAGGTAAAGGCAGGTCTGGAAAAGGTGCTTCGAGGAAGTGGCCTGGGAGGAGGCGAGTACACAGTATTGGATGTCAGTGGGTAGTTCTGACTGGCTGCACTAAAGATGGCTGAGGAACCAGATCCGTGCTTGAATAGGAAATGCCTGCAAAAAAGAAACAAAAATTTGGGCTATCAAAACCAAAGCCACTTGCTACAGAAACATAAACTCCATTAAACAATCATGCTACAATAAAGCAAAAGGGAACTAGGAAGAACTCAACAAAATTTTCATATACCTAACACTTAACTCCACAATGCCCATGGTGGTCTTCCTTTTGCCTTCCTATTTTAGATTTTCAAGAGGAAGAAAGAGATCTTCTGTTCCTGAATTTTTGACTAATGAGGTTCTCAATCTCTGAGCATTACCCTTCCACATTTGGTGGCATTCACCATACTGCTCCCTTTCATTGAATATAATATGCAAGAACAGGAGGAGAAGTATCATCAGGCATTTTGATAATATGAATGGCCAGGGGCCAGTATTTAGAGACTAGCTTTCACAGACACATTTCCACCTAATATTTTATTATAAAAATTGCCAAACACACAGCTAAAGCAAAAAATTTTTATAACAAACATACATCTACTCCAGAGAATATCAAGTGAAGAAATTCAGTAAATCTGGATTAGATCCTAAGCAAGTATATTTTAATAAAACATCCTAGGTAAGTTTAATGTGTATCTCCAGTTGAGCGGCACTGGTCTTAAAAATACTAGATTTAAATTTTAAAAGACGATTACCAAATAAACATTGTTAAAAATAGAAAAACAAAACCACACATATACTTATGAACTAGATTCTATACTTAACATATGATTATATTCACTTTATCACATTTTTATCCATCTACCATTCCTGTCTTAATCCATATTTTTTAAAACACCTCATTTTTTATTTCATTTGTAAGCATTTCAAAATAAGCTGCATACATCAGTACACTTCTCTTGACATATTTTAAATTTTATATTATCTAGAGTTCAGTAAGTTCTTACAGATTTTTAATGTAAAATTTATACACAATGAGTTTGAGTTTTTTAGATTCCACATATGAGTGATATCCTACAGTATTTCTTTCTCTGATTTATCTCACAGCATAAGATCCTTGAGGTCCATACATGAACTGGTAAAAACAAAGAGCAGAGTATTGGTTACCAAGGGCTGATAAGTAGGGATAGGGGGATGTTTAAGGCCACAAACTTGCAACTAGCAGAGAAATAAATCTTGGAGAACTAATGCACAGTATTGTTATAGACAATAATAATGTAAAAAAAATCAAAGACACTAAGGTGGTAGATCTTAATTATTCCCAATACAAAAAGTAAGAATAATTATGTTATAGAGATGTTAGCTAGTACTACAAATGACAATGGTATTGCAATATAAAAATGTATCAATTCAATATGGTGTACACAAGCTTATACACTGCTATAAGTAAATATATTTCAATTTGAAAACTATACACAATGAAATGCACAAATTTGCAGTGTACCTTTGCTGTGACCTAACAAATGCAATCACCTGTGCAATCCAAAGCCCTGTGAAGATACAGAACATTTTCGTCACCCCAGGAAGTGCCCTGTCTTTCTAAGTAAATCTCTATCTCTAATCCCCAGAGGCAATTGCTAGTTTGCATTTTTTTTCCTACCCTGCATTAATTTTACCTATCCCAGAACTTCATACTGCTGTCATGTTTGATTTACTAAAGGATGTTTATTGATAGCTCGTGACTATTGTAGTATGGATATTTCATAAACAGTAGTGATACATTCACATGGAGGGAGTTGGCATGAAAATGATTTTGTGTAATACTTTACCCTTAGCAAGTGCTAAGTACCATGCATTGTGTTAAACACTCATTCTCTCAGTTAATTTCACTCATATGGAATAGGCTATATTATTATCTCCATGGTGTATTTAAAGAAATGGAGGCCTAAAGAGGTTAAGTAACTTGCTTAAATCCACCTAGTAAAAGAATAACAAAGCCCTAACAGGATCCCTGGCCATTCCAGCTCCAAAGTCCTCAATCTACTCTACTGTTCAGCCTAGGGCAGTAAAACACACTGCTAAATAGAAAACATTCTGTTGCCACGTGTTAATGTAATACATCACAAGACCCTTCCACTGAACAAAGAGACAACATCACCTTGCACATGTCACATACACTCATCATTAGGAATATTTTAAGACTGATATCTAGCTTCCATTTTTAAAGAATGAAAGCATGTACGTTTAAATGAAAAAATAACTGTCTACCTGTCAGTTAATGAAACTGTCCACATTAGAGTTTTGCTTTAGTTTATGAGGATAAATGGTATTTAAAGGGCAGGATTGCTGAGGGGAGTGGAGATTCACAAGACTTTCTGGAAGATAATTGGCTTTCTATAACAAAAGGCTTAAAAGATGCATATTCTTTGTCCAAAAATTATGCCTATAGGAATTTCTCCTTAGGAAATGATGTGTATGACAATGTATATTGCAGTGTTATTTATAACAGCACAAGATGAACACTCAGATGTTCAGTAATACTATTTTATAAATACAGAGTAGAATACTATACAACCATTACAAATTTAATTGTAAAAGAATATTCACTAGAAAAAGTGTTTACAGATCATCAAGTAAAATCATGTAGGTTTCAAAACAATGTGGGCAATACAATTTTTAAAATAAAAGATATGCTCATGGAAAAATAATAATTTGTTTTCATAATAATAATTTGTTTAATAATAATAATAATAACCTTTGGATAGTAGGCTTATTTCTTTAAAATTATCTGCCTTGAGCTTATATGTTTTATTATAACTAGTATCGAAAAGATTGGGAGTGGGATGGGTGGAAAAAATGCAGTGCCTAACACCAACCACATGCATAGTTGGTTCTATTTATGTGCATATTTATTGAATGCCTAGAAACATCAGGTACCAAATTAGGTACTTTATATGCAATATTTTGATCCTAATATGTCTGTGGGGTTGATATTATTATTGTAATCTTACGGATGATGAAACAGAGACCAAAAGAGGTTTAATAGGAGCAAAGTGGTATGATAATAGCAAAATGATATGATGATAAGGGTCTTATCATAATAATAAGAGGTAACACTCATTAAGTGCTTATTTGTGCCAGACATTATTCTAATTAATTCATAAAGCATTATATAATTTAAGCTTCACAACAACCCCATTACAGTAAGCATTTACATTTACAGATGAGAAAACCAACACACAGAGAGGTTAAGTAATTTGTCCACAGTCCAACACCTAGTAACTGGTAAAGCTGACTTTCAAGCCCAAGCAGTCTGGCTCCAGAGCCATTGGTCCTAACTACGATATTATAGCACACCACACCAGGGTTCTGCAGTTAGTGGACACAATAAAATTTGAACCCAGGCCTGTACATCACAGAAGAAGCATGCTTTGTGTTCATTTGGTCATGTGGATGATATTGGATTGAGCCACACTTTTACCTTGTTGCCTTTGGTACCCGAGGGAAAAACATGAGAATGACGGCTATAGAATCAGTTAGAAAGGATCTCAGAAATCATCTAGCAGCTCAACATGCTCATCTATTATTATATAGATGTAAATGGAGGCCCAGAGAATAAAAGTGGATTACTTAAAAGAAACATCAGCAGCTAATGGCATGAATGTACTTAGAATTGGGGACTTGTAAAATAGTATATTTCCATTGCCCTATGCTACCTGCCAACCAGTCTTCATGGAATCACTACAGAGTTCTAATCTGGGTTAACTGACCCAAGCTAACCAAACACAATCTGTTCAAACAGTACTACAAAATACATATCTATTTTCTTCTGTATGTCACATGTTCTCACAATAAGTTTTAAAGACCATCTTAATTGTTTTGAATGAATGGGGGACCATTAGAAAGAAGCTAGTGTTCGGTCATCAGGATGTAAAGGAATTATTGCTGCTTTTAAAAGCACTGAATATATCCCTAGAATGGAAAAACAGTACATAGCAGAAATAAGATTAAATATATTTTATTGAAAAAGTGACTCATAGCATTAGGTTTCTTTCATTTGATTGTACTTCCTCATTAGTCCCTGAAATAATCACCTTCATGTCATAAGGAGGTAGATTTCTTCTTTAATGTCTTATCTCTCCCAGCCTATGTTTTCTGTGACCATCTAATATACTAGTGAGGGAGAAGTATAGCACTTTGTAAACAGCAGAGTGAAGAAGCCTCCCCATCTCCCTATCACATCTTAGTAGTTACTCTGGAGGTGATAAAACATCAGTTGCATATAACTGATCATATACAGCAACACTCTAATAAGCTCCTATGGAATAGAAGAGAAATCTAGCAGTATGGGGTTTTTTTATTCAATGTTTGGAGATAAAATCTTCAATCCTCTGCATATTTATGAAGAACAATTGAATTTTTTAGACAACATAAGTGGCCCCATATGTTGGATATTGATTTGGTTTGGTATATTATTAAGAGGTAGAAGAAAGACAAAGAAAGACAGAGAATTGTTGGCTATTATGATGGCAATTACAAGCAATAATCAATATTCCTGAGCACTGTAATTTCATCTTGATATACACCAAAGGATTTCCAAATGTAGTTTCATAAGTAAAATACTACAGCATAGTGAATAAATTCAACAGTCGCAGCAGAGCAACATTTAAACTAATTCATATTTGAGTGGAGTCCAAATCACAGTCCTTGGTGAGGGTAGATAATAAAATGAGTTCTGGTACTAAGGTTCCTGTTTTCTTATTAACAAGCTGAGATTAAGAGTCTCTGCTGAAAGTGATCTATACTTTGAGGTGCGTCATGAAAAACAGCAATGCAAATGCTATGTATTGTCAAAGGCTTTGCAGTCCATTGTTGGAAAGCAAAACTACTGCCTAAATGTGTTTTCATAGTCCCTGAAAAAAGTAGGAGCATAAAGACAAATGCACAGTGCAGACTTCAGCTATGTGCTCATAAAATCAGATCATCTGTCTAAGCACATTGCTTTTCCCAGGGGACCTGAGGATATACTAAAATGTTGCTATCAATTTCATACAATTGGGTTTTTTCCATAGAGGAAATGATAAAAATGCAGTTCAAGAGTTTATGTGTAAGTAGTACTCTCCTTTGCATCTGTTTTAATATTCAACTTCAAATTTAAAAAGGAAAAGCAAGACATTGCCAAAAGGAAATGGGCATATAAGGAAATTGAAAAAAATATCTTTAAGACTGATGAGACTCAGTGGTGGTAAATGGGAATATAATAAATGCTCCTGTAAGGATTTTAAAGGGGGAAAATGTACTATCTCTTTTTAAACCCTACATACAACATAATTCTGAGGGTATCTGTTAGCACTAAATGATGTGATTTAATGTGGCACTTGAAATTCTATAGGAAATAAACAGAAATCTACAGCTTTCTAACAACAGATGCATAAATAACCAGTGAATTTCTTCTTTTACATCTTGTAAACATACTTATGAGATGAGTTTCCAAACCTGCATTCACTTAGCTACAAACATTAGACTCATTTTTTTACCCAGAAGAAGGAATTTAACTTACTTCCAGTTAAAAGCTGAGGTTGATTTTTTAAAATAATAAAGAGGAAGACTGCAATGAAAAGGTCTTGAGTCAAGTTATTAGGGCAAATCACATTCAGATATGGGAGTGGAATTTAGATATTTACTCTTTTTAAAAATTATAAAATGCATTTTTTATTGTGATACAAAAACACAAAATACAAAATTTACTACCCTATACCATTTTATAGTGTATAGTTCAGTAGAATTAAGTATATTCTCATTATGGTGAAACAGATCTCCAAAACTACTTCATCTTATGCATGTAAAACTCTAAACCCACTAAACAACTCCTCTTTCCCCAATCTCCTCAGCCTCTAGTAACCACCATTCTAATCTTTTTCCTCAAATTTGACTATTTTATATACCTCATGTAAGTAGAATCATAAAATATTTTCTTTTTGTGACATTTGTCTTAACATGATGTTCTCAAGCTTTAACCATGTGACTGGATCTCCTTCCTTTTCAAGGCTGACTAATTGCATGTATATACCACTATTTGTTTGGCCATTCATCCATTGATGAACACTTGGGTTGCTTCCACCTGTTGGTTATTGTGAATAATGCTGCTATGAACATGGGTATGCAAATCTCTCTGAGATCCTGCTTTCTATTCTTTTGAATATATATCCCAAATTGAGATTGCTGGATCATGTGTCAGCTCTATTTTTATTTTTAAAGGAAAGCTCCATACTGTTCTCCATAGTAGTTGTATCATTTTACATTCCCACCAACAGTGTAGAGTTCCACTTCTCCACATCCCTGCTAACACTTGTTATTTCTTGTCTTTCTGATGATAGCCATCCTAATGGGTATGAGGTGACCCTTCATCATGGCATTGATTTGTATTTCTTTGATGACAGGTGATGTTGAGTGTCTTTTCATGTGCTTGTTGGCTGTTTTTCATATCCTATTTGGAGAAATGTGTATTCACAGGTATTTATCCTTATGCCTCCAAAAACAAGAGAAAATAAAAGAAAATGGCATGCTGGGTCAGCCCCATTTTCTTTTCTGACAAGAATATTTCATGTTGTTTTGTGGCAAAGTGTGATTACTGGCAAGATACCAACCTCAACATCTCTGGTTTTTACATAATAGCCTATTCTTGATACTCCTTTTTAGGATAAATAGATCCAAACTCTGTTTGAGCCTAAATGGTACTATGGTATTACTAGATTGGACAACCTCTTAGGGTAACAATTTTTTTATTAACAGCTATATAAAAGTGGATTTCAATTTATTTGTTCTAGGGTCCTTTCTTTCAAATTTTAGGCCACCCTGTCCATATGTTCCATTCAAACCTTATATGCAAGTGTTCATAAAGAAGTCTATAGTCTCTCCATGTTGTTCATAGTTTTTAAGGGTTTTTTTTTTTTTTTAATAGTGTCAAGATATCTATGGATTGGGCTTTCCTGGTGCTCAGCAGTAAGAATCCACCTACAAAGCAGTAATCACAGGAAAGGCAGGTTCAATCCCCAGGTCAGGAAGATCCCCTGGAGGTGGGCATTGTAACCCACTCCAGTATTCTTGCCTGGAGATCCACATGGACAGAGGAGCCTGGCAGGCTACAGTCCATAGGGTTGCAAAGAGTAGGAGATGACTGAAGCGACTTAGCATGCTTGCATGCATCTATTGGGTTGGCCAAAAAGTTTGTTTGCATTTTAACAAACTTTTTGGCCAACCCAATATCTAAACCTTAATTTTTCTAAGTTTAAGCCTTAGTTCTATAATCTATATATTTTAAAATTTGAGATGACTGGTTTATTATTTTACTTATTTATTTATTTATTGATCTTCATTGTGGCATAAGAGCTTCTGATTGCAATGGCTTCTCTTACTGTAGAGCATGGACTCCAGACCCATGGGCTTCAGTAGTTGCAGAACACAAGCTCAATAGTTGTGGCACATGGGCTTAGCTGCCCCATGGCATGTGGAATCTTCCCGGACCAGGAACTGAACCATTTCCCCTGTATTGGCAGGTGGATTCTTATCTACCATACCACCAGGGAAGTCCTATAATCTATTCTTAAATGGTAATATTCTATGATCTAGATCACTATTCTTGTGATTTTCCAAGTGAGGTAGCTTATTGCTAACGGGAGAGATTTTTAGAAAATTTTTTTTTTTGGTGGCTATTACTTCCTCTTGCCTCTTAATCAGAAGTAATATCTGCCCTACCTCTTCAATTGCCTATGGACTGTATATTTGCTAAGGGTAGAGACCAAGTCTTAATTTTTACATTCCTGTCTCATACTTCAAAGGTACTCAATGAATATTGTTTTGAAAGATGTTTTTGCTTCTTCTAAAAGGCGCTTGATTCCCTGTACAGAATGAATGAGGCTTGGGGACTCTAAAATAACTGTTTATAGTTTCTTGTCTTACGTTTAGATCTTTAATCCATTTTGAGTTTATTTTTGTGTATGGGGTTAGAAAGTGATCT
>SJXQ01010626.1:0-17817 GCA_006408695.1 Aepyceros melampus
TCACTTCATGGGAAATAGATGGGGAAACAGTAGAAACAGTGTCAGACTTTATTTTGGGGGGCTCCAAAATCCCTGCAGATGGTGACTGCAGCCATGAAATTAAAAGACGCTTACTCCTTGGAAGAAAAGTTATGACCAACCTGGATAGCATATTCAAAAGCAGAGACATTACTTTGCTAACAAAAGTCCGTCTAGTCAAGGCTATGGTTTTTCCAGTGGTCATGTATGGATGTGAGAGTTGGACTGTGAAGAAAGCTGAGTGCTGAAGAATTGATGCTTTTGAACTGTGGTGTTGGAGAAGACTCTTAAGAGTCCTTTGGACTGCAAGGAGATCCAACCAGTCCATTCTAAAGGAGATTGGTCCTGGGTGTTCTTTGGAAGGAATGATGCTGAAGCTGAAACTCCAGTACTTTGGCCACCTCATGCGAAGAGTTGACTCATTGGAAAAGACTGTGATGCTGGGAGGGATTTGGGGCAGGAGGAGAAGGGGACAACAGAGGATGAGATGGCTGGATGGCATCACGGACTCGATGGGCGTGAGTTTGAGTGAACTCCAAGAGTTGATGATGGACAGAGAGGCCTGGCGTGCTGCAGTTCATGGCGTCACAAAGAGTCGGACATGACTGAGCGACTGAACTGGTGTCTTGGTGTGGGCCTGTTTGAGTTTATCTGGTTTCGGACCTTCTGTACTTCCTGTGTCTGGATTCTGTTTCCTTCTTTTCTTCTTCAGGTTTGGGATGTTTTCAGCCATAATTTCTTCAAATACATTCTAGATATCTTTCTCCCTCTCTCTCTCTTCTCCTTCTGGTATTATTAAGCATGGGTTGTCACACTTTATATTATCCTATAGATCTCATATGTTTCTTTCATTTTTCTTTTTCAGTTGTCTTTCTGTCTACTGTTCTGATTGGAGATCTCCATTGTTCTATCTTCCAGATCACTTATTTATTTTTCTGTGTCATTTAGTTGGCTATTTATTGCTTTCTGCCTTAGAAATTGAATTACATACTTTTGACTGGTTCATCTTTAAGTTTCTAGTTCCTTGTTACAGTTATCTGCATTTATATTGATAATTTTTCTCAATTCAGGTGATATTTTTATTACAACCTTTATAATCTCAGGATTTGGTAGAGAGGTGAGCTCTGTTTCATTATTTGTTCTTTCAGGGGATTTCTCTTGCTCTTTTAATTAGCACTAGTTCCTCTGCCTTTTAATTTTATTTAACTTTCTCTATATATATCTCTATGAATTTGGGAGAAACAACTATCCATTGTGGTTTAGGAGTGTTATTATATGGGAGAGTACCTGTGTAGACTGTGTGTATCCAGTGTCTTTGGTGTGAGGTCTGATTTTGACACAGACACCAGTCATGTGTTGTTTCCTCGGGGTGTGGTGGCCATTATCACGTAATGCTGGCCATTATCATTATCCCCCTTGATAGGAGATTTGGTTGGTGAAGCCTGTGCAAGGTGTGAGGCAAGACTTCCTCTCTCCCTCTCTCTCTGCTCCTTGGCAGTTGCTGCCCTGCTGCGGGATGTATGCTCCCCAGTTGTTGGAGTGGAAACCTTGAGGGTCAAGTTCTGACCCCCTCGGATGTATGCTTTGCCCCTTGGTGGGGGAGGTTGCTCAAGGAAGTGAGGCCAGTGTGGTCACAGAGGATTTATGCATCACCTGTGTAGGCGTCTGCAGTTCTGCTCAGATGTCACCCAAGGTCACAACCCTTTCCTTGTTGTGCTTGTCCTAGATCTAGTTCAAGTCTGTGGTGAGGAGTGGGTAGGGCCAGAGAATTCACTGGACTGGAACTGGGGAGTGAGAACAGGAATGGAGGTGGCTGTACTGCCACGTGAGATCTGGGCTGCCTCTGTAGCAGTCTTCTTCCAGGACCCCTCTGCCCTAGGTGCAGTGCTGAACTGTGGTGGAGAGTGCATGGGGCTGGAGCCCTCTCCCTGGACTGGGAGAAGAAATACAGAGTCTCCTGTGGCACCACTCGGGCATGTGCTGACAGTGGCTGCCACCATATTACCGGGATCACACCCCACACCCCCCAGGCTGCTGTCTTGGTGTAGCTAGTCCGGGTCTTTTCCCATGGCCCAGTTGGTCCTAATCTCCCACCAGGCTGTGGTGTGGAGTGAGCAGGGCCAGGGCATTCACCCTGTTTGGACCGGGGATTTCAGCAAGGTAGCAGCCACAAGTTTAAGGCCCTCTTCACCCTGTCAGTCCATTCTAAAGGAGATCGGCCCTGGGATTTCTTTGGAAGGAATGATGCTAAAGCTGAAGCTCCAGTACTTTGGACACCTCATGCGAAGAGTTGACTCATTGGAAAAGACTTTGATGCTGGGAGGGATTGAGGGCAGGAGGAGAAGGAGACGACCGAGGATGAGATGGCTGGGTGGCGTCATTGACTCCATGGGCATGGGTCTGGGTGAACTCTGGGAGTTGGTGATGGACAGGGAGGCCTGGCATGCTGCGATTCATGGGGTCGCAAAGAGTCGGACACAACTGAGCGACTGACCTGACCTGACCTCACCCTGTCAGTAAGCTAACTTGTATGCATTCCTCATGAGTAGAGTCTAGGTTTCTCCAACCCTTCTGTCTGTTCCAGCAGTTCTCCCAGGACCCACTGGGTCTCTGGTGGGTGCAGTGGTGGAAGCCGTTGAGAGTGAGTATAGCCAGTGGATGTACGATTTTGTCTCGAACACATCTCTGCCAGCACACCCCAGCCTTGACCTGTGATGTCTGCTCTCGGCTGATCCAACTTTGAACCACCAGTCAGCAACTCATCACCTTCTTTATTTAATCTTTGTAATTTAGCCTAGTAGGAATCATAAACCCAACACCAAACTCCACAAGCCAGAACTGTCAGGGTAAAGCAATATTAACCCATCTGAGCCAAAGTTATTGCACTTTCTCCAGCTCCACACTAATGAAGAAATGTGTCAAATGTTTATTCTGGAAGAGAAATTGAAATCAAGTTAATAGGAAAGGAGAATGAATGATTACATTCTGATATTGCCCTTCCTGGCTTTTGATGCTGCTAGAGAAAGCTATAAAACTTTATTTGTGCTGTTAATTTCATACTTTCATGCTTACATTATGGTCGAAAGGAAACTCACATCTGGCTCCGGATGAAACATCTCTGCCTAGAAAAGGAACATTTTGTCCCAGAGCCACCACTGACATGGCCCTGCAAAGCAAGCTTACACAACAAAGTTAAGGGGAAAGGTAAACAAGAGAACTGAAAAGAGAAAGAGCCCAACAGAGGAGGTTCTTTATTTATTAAAGCTTTGTGAAGTTCATATCTGACTTGCTAATAATAGATCAGTCTTGAAAATCTTCCTCTGACCTGATGGTCAATTCCCAGAGATCACCATGAGTGGTATTTTGAGAAGGAATCCTTGAGTAAATCACAGATGGACATGGGCCACAGGAAAACTCCTGTGCGAGATGGAATTCATGCCACTTAAAGTTCAGCTTTAGGAATACCTTCTGCTTTCTAAAATGCTAACATGGAAGGTTAAAGTTGATTATATTTTCATGGGTATGTATGTGTGCATTAAAAATCAGAATAGCACAATCAAGCACAGCAGGCTTGAACAGGCCCTTTCCTGGTTCATAGATGGCTGGTTATCTTCTCACTGTGTCTTTACATGGCAGAAAGGGATGAGAGAGCTTTCTAGGGTCTCTTCTGTTAAGAGCACTAGGCCCAATCATGAGGACTCCACCCTTATGACCTTGTTACCTCTCAAAGATTCCACCTCCAAATACTATCATATTGTGGATTAGGTTTCAACATGTGAATTTGGGGATAGAAGATTATCAAGTCATGATGAGGCTTGGTCAGTCAAGGGCTCACTTGTGTTCCTAATCCATACACTGCAATGTATTGACATGGACTGATAAAAGAAATAAAGGTTCTTACTTACAATCTCTGTTGGGCCAGTGGTGTGTTGGAATAAGCTCATATTGCTTCATGAGAACAGGTTGTTAAATATTCAGGAAGTTCTCAAGCAGGTTGTTACATCATTTTTAACTTGAAATTGGCCACAAAAGAAATATTTATACCATGAAAATAGACAAACTTTATTTTGAAAGACCAGTTTGTCAGCACAACAGTGTCAGTACCCATATAGAGACACTCCCTAAGTTGGAGATAATCAACTTAGAGTTAGAAGGAATATGCGAATTGACATGAGAAAGAATGAGTTGGCTCCTATAGAGCCAGCTTTCAGAAGAAGGCAAAGCCATCTGGTGTCTTGGGGAGGTTTCTGTTGAAAGTAGGACTTGAGTAAAGGGGAGGAAATAAACATCTGTGTTTTTTTCCTAGCTAGTCTTAGTCACTATCCCCAGCTCATCCTTAACCAGAGCTGTCCCATCAACCTACTCAGTTTTTAGGAAAAGGCAGAGAGGAACACAAACAAAGCAAAGGAGATAGTAGAAAATGTGCTAAAGCATACAATCCACTGATTTCTAGAGATGGAGAGGACCTTGAAGATTACTCAACCTAACCCCTTAGTTCAGTCAGTTCAGTTCAGTCACTAGTCATGTCCGACTCTTTGCGACCCCATGAATCTCAGGATGCCGGGCCTCCCTGTCCATCACCAACTCCCGGAGTTCACTCAGATTCACGTCCATCGAGTTGGTGATGCCATCCAGTCATCTCATCCTCTGTCGTCCCCTTCTCCTCCAGCCCCCAATCCCTCCCAGCATCACAGTCTTTTCCAATGAGTCAACTCTTCACATGAGGTGGCCAAAGTACTGGAGTTTCAGCTTTAGCATCATTCCTTCCAAAGAAATCCCAGGGCTGATCTCCTTTAGAATGGACTGTTGGATCTCCATGCAGTCCAAGGGACTCTCAAGAGTCTTCTCCAACACCACAGTTCAAAAGCATCAATTCTTTGGCGCTCAGCTTTCTTCACAGTCCAACTCTCACATCCATACATGACCACTGGAAAGACCATAGCCTTGACTAGATGGACCTTAGTTGGCAAAGTAATAGTCTCTGCTTTTGAATATACTATCTAGGTTGGTCATAACTTTCCTTCCAAGGAGTAAGCGTCTTTTAATTTCATGGCTGCAGTCACCATCTGCAGTGATTTTGGAGCCCCCCAAAATAAAGTTGACACTGTTTCCACTGTTTCCCCAACCCCTCAGTTAGAGTCATGGAAATAGAGCCAAAAAGGTAAAACAACACAAAGGTTGCACAGAGAATGACACAGCCAGGGCTGGAACCACATCTTGTCCACTACCCCTATCATGTGCTAGGTTCTGTGATGATTTCAAAATCCTTTTCCTACTGTCACCTCCAGTGTAACTTAGGGAGAAGCTGAGTGGAATTAAAGGAAGAACCGAGACTCATTAATCTTTCTCTCCCAGACAGCACATTGACTATGTAATGTTTCAAGAAGAATTAGGTTTATTGATTCCAACCACATAGGCCTGCCAACTTAGAAAAGGGATGTGTGATTAAAGAGCTGGTAATGAAGGTGCTGTGTATGTACCATCTGGTGTAACTGGGGAAAAGGCATCTTTTTTGCTAAATTGAGTTCCAAATTACAATTTCTTAAATCCCATCCCTAGGAAACTACCAAAAATGAGCTGGTGATTTCAGTTCTTTCCAGGTGGAAAAAGGTTGATGTCATCCTGAGCATTGCCTCTGCAACTGTCATTTATTCTGCCCAGTATAACTGGGCAGCTGAGGCAGAGACATCAGCTGGAATGAGTCCCTGAGACCAAACAGGCGCCTCTAAAGCTATTTACTACCTGTTAGGATTGCACCTCTCAGAACTGGGGAGAAAAACTGGTGCTGTAGATACACCAGCTGAAACTTCTCAAGACATAGGAAATTTGGTTCTGTACTTGCTGCCCAACACTTGTCATCAACATTAAATTCACATTGTATTTTAAGAAGAGAAGTTCTTATTAAGCTAGTGTAAATACAGCCTTTGTGAGAGAACAATTCTATGCTGGTCCCCAGAGCGGTGGATGGAATGTATAGCTTGATTGATCCTCTGCCTCTCTGACTACACTGATCATTCCAACAGAAGTAATTGGAGAATCAGTCTGCCTTTCAGGAGGACTTTGCATAGCAGGAAGATTACAGAGGTTTTCTTCGAAAGGTCATTTAGGGAGCTGTCTAGGGAAGATGAATTAGATCAGATCAGTCTTCAAAATTTTTACTTTGTGCCTAATAATCATATTGCTGAGATGACTTAAAAGACTAACTCATCATCCATGGATAGTTGGTCATAAAGTGGAACTGCAGAGGTGTGGAGCAAAGTGAAACCACTCATTCACACCATTCTGAGGACAGCAACCCATGTAAATGAGATACACTATTACATGATATGTGAACTTCATAACAGTTCTGCTGAGTTGTATGGTAACCAACCATTCCAATTTGCTCAGGACTGAGAGGGTTCCTATGATGCAGAATTTTAGTTTTAAAATCAGGATAGTTTCAGATGAACCAGGGAGGTCTGGTAACAACACCCTTAAACTCCAGTTCTACCTATCCCCAAAATCATGTGTTGTGAAACTAAGACTCCGAGAAATTAAGAGACTTGCTCAAGATCACAAACTATCTGGTGGCAGAACCTGAATTGGTTTCCCAGTCTGATTGAAAGATGGGACTGTCCTTTCAGTGGCCTATTAGGGGATTTATGTTTATTGACAGAAAAAATATATGAAAATATCAAACAGGTGGCTGCTTCCTTGTAGATCTCCATGTTGGAAGCCTATTTAACAAGACAGCAGGCTTAAAAACCAGGTTTGGATGAGGAAGATTTCCTAAATTTCTCTGGGAGCATTAAAAGCTCAGATGATAGTGTATCTCCCTGGAGAAGGCAATGGCCCCCCACTCCATTACTCTTACCTGGAAAATCCCATGGATGGAGGAGCCTGGTAGGCTGCAGTCCATGGGGTTGCTAACAGTCGGACACGACTGAGCCGACTTCACTTTCACTTTTCACTTTCACGCATTGGAGAAGGAAATGGCACCCCACTCCAGTGTTCTTGCCTGGAGAATCCCAGGGATGGCAGAGCCTGGTGGGCTGCCGTCTATGGGGTCGCACAGAGTCAAACACGACTAAAGTGACTTAGCAGCAGCAGCAACAGCAGTGTATCTCCCATATTTTATAGATAACACAATTTTCTGAGTATGAAACTAGATCAAGAGTTTTCTGGGACTAGTCCTGCTTTATTCTTATTATCCTGATGAAAAATTAAGAGTGACTTTTTCTTTGTCAGAAAAGTCCTTGTTTGGATGATAAATTGTACAGTTCTCCTAGCCAAGAGGCTTCAGTTCAGTTCAGTTCAGTCGCTCAGTCGTGTCCGACTCTTTGCAACCCCATGAATCGCAGCACGCCAGGCCTCCCTGTCCATCACTATCTCTCGGAGTTCACTCAGACTCACGTCCATTGAGTCCGTGATGCCATCCAGCCATCTCATCCTCGGTCATCCCCTTCTCCTCCTGCCCCCAATCCCTCCCAGCATCAAAGTCTTTCCCAATGAGTCAACTCTTCGCATGAGGTGGCCAAAGTACTGGAGTTTCAGCTTTAGCATCATTCCTTCCAAAGAAATCCCAGGGTTGATCTCCTTGTAGTCCAAGGGACTCTCAAGAGTCTTCTCCAACACCACAGTTCAAAAGCATCAATTCTTCGGCGCTCAGCCTTCTTCAGGCTTACCCTTCCATACTAGAAGGAGAATATAATATATTGAAAAGAAAAGAAAACCCACTCTTCACAGCTGAGAAATTGTAAGAAGAAACAAATAGATGAACGAGAAGAAAACAAAGGTAGATAAAGCAAGGCTCCAGGTAGCTGGTGGCTGGATGCTGGTCTCAGTTTATATTGGCTAGCAAGGTCACTTTTTAAATTCAGATGTTTTCTA
Source organism: Aepyceros melampus (assembly GCA_006408695.1). NCBI lineage: Eukaryota > Metazoa > Chordata > Mammalia > Artiodactyla > Bovidae > Aepyceros > Aepyceros melampus. The sequence continues at coordinate 7,888 of SJXQ01010626.1, forward strand.
AGCAGGTTTGTAAATCACTGATAGCTTGAGATCAGTCATGGTGGGAGTATTTACACCATAGCAGCAAACACTACAAACCAGAGCCCCTTTTTTCCTCACAGACCCAGTATACGCCTGGCTCCAGAGAACTCATTTTCTCTGTCACTCTCACTCACTGATTCATGCACATATGTACACAGACCATGAGCTGAAACGGCAGGGGTACTTCAGAAACACCAATAAGTTGAGTGAATTCTACAGAGAGAAATCTTTATTCTGGCTCCTCACTTGGGGCTCTGGAAGAAGATGACTTCTTAGCTACTCTTGATCAGCATGGGATGTGTTACTTTAATGCAAACCAAGGGATATAGTGTAGTTGAGCAGAAAATGAAAAAGTGAAAGTGTTAGTTGCTCAGTTGTGTCTGACTCTGCAACCCCATGGACTGTAACCCTCCAGGCTCTGTCTATGGACTTATCCAGGTAAGAATACTGGAATGGGTAGCCATTCCCTTCCACCAGGGAATCTTCCCAACCCAGGGGTCAAACCTGGGTCTCCTGAATTGCAGGCAGAGTCTTTACCTTCTGAGCTACCAGGTAAGCTTAGTTGAGCAGAGAAACCATATAAATTTAGCTTTTCTAAGCCACCTTCTATTACCCATGGCATGTAGAACTCAAATGTGGCTAAGAATCTGTTTGGAAAACTTGGCAAAGAGGATATGCCAACTTGAGGTGGAATGATAGCACAGAGGACTGCCTGGACCAAGGCCAAATATAGGTCTTAGCTCAACTAAGAAAAATCACAGAAACTAAGAGGAATCACAGATGAAGCAAGACTGCCAGCAATGGTTACAATCCCCAGAGGGGCTCAAAGGGACCTAAGTAAACATTATGCTACTCATCGATGTTAGTCATGAATGCCTGAAAGCCTAGTAGTGACGAGCTGGACAAAGGCATCACTGTGGGGCCCAGAAGAGCAGAGGGCCTATAATAGTAAGCACGTGTGTGTGTGTTCAGTCGCTCAGTTATGTCTGACTCTTTGCAACACTATGGATTGTAGCCCACCAGGCTCCTCTGTCCATGGGATTTTCCAGGTGGATCTTCCCAACCCAGGGATCAAACCCATGTCTCTTGCATCTGTTGCATTGGCACGTGGATTCTTTATCGCTGGCACCACCATCAACTCTCCCCAGTATATGTCTAATTCTTTTTCCTGACTATTGGCCCTAGTAACCCCAGGCCTAAAGTCAGATACAGAAGTGTAGCCTTAAATGGACCAGCCCCCCTGACTGTGCAAGGCCTTATCCCTGTCATAAGTCCCTTACTCTCTGTCACTCATGGCCTACTGCTCAGAACAAACCCCGACTAACATAGAAATTATTAATACTGCAAGTGGTTTCAGAGAAACATAGCTTTAAGGATGTGTTCTCTGAATTGACTGTGGGGTTTTGGGAATTGTTTCCTTGATCTGGTTAGATTTAAAGGCATGGATTATTCTATTTCCAGTAGTAAAGGAAACGCTGGTAGCCCGTGACATGCTAAGGCAGCACTTAGGTTATCACTTACCACCTGAAGGCGTCTATAGTCAATTCCCAGTAGAAGTCAAGTCTTTGTGACAAAGCAGCTGTGTCATAGAACATTTTAGTAAAAATAAGAAATACAATGAAGCTAGTTAGATGCTTCTTCGAATGGCGGAGAACTTGAAACAGGGAAAAGGGTGAGTTTGGGGCTTTAAATTGCCAACTCACATTTTAATGTGGACAGATGGGCAAATCCTGACCTTGAACTGCTAAATTCTACTGAGTCTTTTTTGCAGGAAGCAGCATTTCTTCCTCTCATTTCTAAGGAGATTAGTCTCCCGTCACCTGAAGGGCCTGAAATGGAAAATCCTGAGGCAGTTGCCTTGAAGAAGACTACTGACCTTTCAGACCTATGCTCATGTATTCTCACTACTTCTAGACTTAGAACCAGACTCAAGTCGCGGCAGGCCCATGGGTAATATACAGAGTTGATGACATGAGAGGATGCAACATACACAAAAAGAGTTGAACGATTGTGCCCATTTTTACTGACAGAACCCTGAGGAAATGTATGGGACTGAATCCTAGGGGTGATGGATCAGAGTGGAAGGATTAGAATGTTGGACACGACCTAACTCATTGTGACGAATATCACCAGAGATTCTGGATTCAAAGTACTAGCTCAATCAGCCAAGAGCATCTGGGAGGAGCTCTAACATGGGTTGTTGATTGAATTCTGGAGGCAAAGTTGGCCTATCCCCAATAAAATGCCAGAACTTCTTTGATACACTTTAAAGCAGAGGTTTTTAAAATACAGTCCACTGAACCTTGGAAGTCCCGATCACCTGTCACAAGGTCCATAAGATCAGAACTATTTTTGTAATAATACCATGATGTTATTTGTCATTTTTTAATATGTTGATAGTTCCACTAATGGTGAAAAAGCAACAATGGGGTAAAGCTGCTAGTGTGTAAGCAAGAACCAGGCAGGATCACTCAACTATGCTAGTCATTATATAGTCTTCACTGCCACACACTCACAATTAAAAGGAAAATATCAGTTGCACTTACGAATATCCTTGATGAAGTAGTAAAAATATTAAATTTTAATCCTCGAATGTGCATCTTTTTAACATTCTGTTTAATGAAGTGAGAAGTACATATAAAGCATTATAGTTGCCTGAGAAAGAGCCCTGGTATGACAGTTGTAAGCTGAACTAGCCAGTTTTTTTCTCATAGGATACCATACTTTACTTGATAGCGTGACTGACAGACAAATTATCAACATTTTCTTAACATTTTCATGTCACTTCAATGAAAACAGCTGGCAGAATTTGTTAATAGTAAAAATTTGAAAATTCCATTGAAAGTTAGAGTTATGGAAATTTGTATCTGCCACCCTATGCTCAGCAGTTTTTCAGTTTCCGATATTAACAAATATAATTTTTAATAGTGTAGAGTAAAATGTGTCAACATTTAGAAGCCTTCAAATTCAGTGAACCAGTATTTTGCAAATGACATTACAATAGCATAAAAGATCCATTGAAAGTTCAAGATAGACCAGTGGATTTTAACCAAGTAAAAAATGTTTCATTGATGAAATTTGTTTCATACTGTAATGAATATCAAGTTTTGATGTAGCATCAAAAGAATACTTTTCAACTCAGTTTTAATTTCTAATATGATACAGAACAGTTGATAAAACCCAAATAAACAAAAACTCTTTGGAGTTCCCAGTAATTTCTAAGGATGCCAGGGAGTCTGAAATCAAAAGTTAAGCTGCCAAAGAGAAAGGTATCCAAAGGTTTAATGAGATTTGAATTCTAGAATGGATTTATTCTGTAAGACCTGTGCCTTCCAAATATGCCCCCAAGAGAGTCCAGAGGACACTGCTTTTACCAAAATTGTAAGAAATATATTCATTAAGGGGACACTAGCATCCTTTATCTGCTCTGTATTGCCATCTAACTGTTCTGCCTGAATTCGGTGGGGTGATAGGATCCAGGAATGGCAGGAGCTAAGTGGCAATCACCAAAGACAGGTGGATATAGTTACTATAATAGGCAACAGAACTGAAACAATAAATAGAAGTGTTTGAGCCTCAGAGGTCAAAGGCATTGGTTAGTTGATCGTGGTGTCCCTAGAACTAAATACTGAATAGATGGACAGTCTACTAAAGACTATTTGATTTGTAAAGGCAGAAAAACTCTAGGTTTGTTCAACAGAACTCTGGCTTGAATCACCACAAGAGAGACTAGCAGCCCCTCTTTGAGTTTTTAGACTTGAGCCAGTTCACAAATCCAGAGCCCCTTAAATGAAGAGGCTCTGAGCCCTCTTGAGCAAATCCTCTTTACACAGTCAAAAATGTATATTGTAAATTATCTTCCTAGATGTCCCTTCCTAAGAAGAGGCCTATACCCCAGCTCTCCAGGGATTTCAAACTGTCCTAATTAGTCATTAGTTTTCCATCCAAATCATTCCAGGCTAGCAGATCATTGCCTGATTATGCAAGACCCCACCTAGGCCAAGAAAGGGAGCACAGGTCTCTGCAAACACTGGGCGCCACAGCACGCGCAAGACCCATGCTGCACCACCCCCTACCTTTGTGAGCGCACTTCGCTTTGTCTCTACCTCCTCTCCCCCACATCTCTCTGTTTCCTCTGTGCACTCTTTTGCTTCTGCCTTGTCTCTGCCCTCAAGGTCTTTTTCTGTTAGCGTAGTTGGTGGCAGGTCTGTCCCAGATGAGAGGGATGTCTTAGATATTTGGAACTGAGCAGGTACAGGCAAGATATCTAGACCATCCATGTCATGTCTGTATCAGCCTCAACTCCACCTTCCCTCCCAGAGTAAATCTACAACATTAGAACCTTCCAGCTGACGCAGGACTTAGGGTCCTGCCGTAGTCCTGCTAAAGCGCTGGCCCTGCGTCTCTCTCATGAGGCACCTGGGTTACAGGAGCTCAGGAAGTGTGTGCTGAGTGAATGAGTGTGTGTTCACTCTCAATCTTGTTGGATGTGAGTGTAGCAGAGATCAGTGCCCAGGGCACCTGAACACTACACATTAGTAGCTGAAGAACCCCAGCTCCATACCTCATATGAGAAGCTATAGTACATGTATTTCTAAAATAAGATAGAAAGATATATGCCTAAGTATAAAGCTAGGATATATAATGAAAATAAACTGAAATTTCAGCCCCCCACACTAGGACCCTCAGTTCAAGTCTTCTATAATCTGAGTTTTCAATGCCGCTGAGGATATATCCCTTTAAGTATTGAATATTTTCATTGAACTATTTTGAAATTATAGATGTATTTATTTTCACTTGCTATATATTAATATATATATACTTTCTTAACCAGAGCCTGTTGCACATACTTCTGTATGTTTTGAACATCAAATTACGACATTAAATATGGTTTAATGTAGTAGTCTAGTTCCTGTAGCAACTGGATATGTCCACAAATTAGTCAAGGGTAAGATTCTGTCTCAAAGAATAATTCTATATGTAGGCACGGAAGTGAACTAAATGTCCTCCTAATTCTTTACATTCATGTCAACAATTGAAGGCTATGTCTATTCCATGACTACTTCATGTCAGGCACTGTGCCAGGAGCTGGGTACAGAGTAGTAGTAAGATCTGGAAAGATCTCTCACTCCACATGGAAGTTTCTTTATGAGACAGAGGGTGGGAAGGAGTCCTGGGAGCCTTTTCCTCCACAATCAGTTTGTCCTCTACCTCGTCCAAATGGAATTGTGATCAAATGCCTTTTCCAAGATTCTTTTTCATTGGTCTGTTTTTCTTGGAGAAAAAGTTTTTGTGTCAGCAGCCGCAGCAACTCTTTCGATGTGTTGAGTGCTTATGCTAATCAGTAATCTGGCACTAGTTTACTGATTCTTTTGCCTGATTATTATTATTTATAGAGTGTGGTAAGTGCAGATGGCATTTTGCAAAGCACAGAACTGTGAGAATGAAACCCCAGCCTCAAGACGTTGACTGTCTGATTTAGACATAAGCAAAACACTGAATAAACAGACATCTAGTTGAGTTGATGTGGTTGTAATGGAGGAAAAAATTGGGAGACCAAGAAAAAGAAGTGAGGTTTATAGAAGGATATGAAGGGAGAAAAAGGAGCATGAACAATGTGAGCCATTTCAAGAAGTATATTAGCCATATTACCAAATTGAGATGTTAAAAAAGAAACAAAAGGAGCAAAGCAAAACTGAGGACAGAGTCCCACGAGAAAGGTCTCAATGAAATTTCCTGGTAGCCTCTTTTGGTTGGAGAGATGAGAGGCAAGGATGTCCAGGAGAAGAAAACTTTAATGATCCTGTACAAAGGTGACAAGATCATGGACTCTAGTGTTTAATATCTAGAGAGAAAGAGATAAAGATGACAATCAAAAGTGTGAGAAGACTTAGAGGGAGTCTTAATACAAAAGATAGGAAAAGAAATGGACAGTTCAGAAATTAGTTTCCAACGTGTGCCTAGGGCGATGGCCACTTTCATTAACTGGCCGTCTACACCTAATTTTAAGTTTTTAGATTCAAAAATTTCCTCTTATTGATTCATCCAAAGATGATCCTACTTGCAGTATTTTATTTAAATTAATGAAATTCACAAAAAGCTCTTACATAGACATGAATTTAGTTGTATTGATTCTGAGTGGATGATATAGGTCGAAACTAACTGGGTAGAAAAAATGAACCACACAAGGAGTAAGCATAAGAGGGATGGAATGGCTATTGATATCAAATAAAATAGACTTCAAGACAAAATAGTTCCAGAGATAAAGAGAGACATTTCATAATGATAAAAGGAGTTTATCATACAGGAAGTCATAAAATAAGAAGTGAAAATATACAAAGCAAACATGGATGAAATGAAAAGCACAAATAGACAAAGCCACAGTCATAGTTGGATATTTTAATTCATAGAACGAATTTCTATTTCCTTTCTCAGCTGTTTCTAGAACAAGGCAAAAAATTAGTGAAGGCATAGTTTAGAGAACTCACACATTCTTTTTAAAAATAGGTTATACTACTGAACTAAAAAATAAAAATTAATTAACAAAAAAATAGGTTATAGTTCTTACCTCAAAGTTTGTACAAGTTACCTGTAGAATAAATTTTGCCTATAATGCAGCAGAACATTTCAATATCATTCAAATCAAAAGTCTCTGCATCCAAAGTGATTACAGTTTACCTTACATTTGTTGCAATCTTTCTGATTTTCTGGTAGTAGTTCTAGGTTCCCAGGTAAGACCTGAGAAATACTTTTATAAAACCTACAAATTTTCTTTGAGGGTGAATTATTTTCAAGACTATATTGCTAATGTTAATTTCTTCTATAAACAGAACATTCATTTTCTAGCACCAGTGAAGAAGGAATTCACAGGGCCTGGACTCCATCTTAGGCCTGTTCATGCTGATCATGCTCGGCCACCTTTCCAATGGACTCTGAACTCTGTGTTTAGTGCCTATGAAAACAACAGATAAGACCCCCTCCAGACAGGGGAACCTTGAAGATCATATCTAGGTTACTCATTGCCTAAGAGAAAACATACACTAATCACCCCTTCCTCCAGGCAGGCCATAAATTTTTCTGAATCTATCGGAGTGTAACCTCAGGTTTATTGATTATTGGCTAATTGTTTGACTGTTTGAGCACATGAGCACATAGCACATGAATGATGGGGTTATTGGGATTGTATTTTCCTTGGTTTATGTAAGCCTCAAGGAATTTGGGGTGGTGGGTTCGGACACGTACAGGTGGGGTATAACAGATTTTCACAAATGCTGGTCGGGGTCCTTGGCTAAGAGAAGACTCTGCCTTGGGCCCGCCGGTGTAATAAACTGCACTCCACTATCTGCATTGTCCTTCTGAGTGAATTTGTTTCCCGGAATGCGTGGCTATAACATCATAATGAAACATTCTGTGCCTGAGTCCTAGAAGTCTGGGTTCTTGTCACTCCCTACCACCTCTGCAAACACACACACACAACTTCCTAGCTGTGTGACTTTGGACACATGACCTCTTTAAGCCTGACTCCGTTTCTGTATCTCCAGAACTCTTAGTTAGGACTATAGTGAAATTCACCTGATAGCCTGAATGAAGATTTTTATAAACTATGAAGTATTATCCAAATATGCAGCAGTATTTCCTTTCTGCTAATATTAGTTGTGGAAAAGGAAATGGCAACCCACTCCAGTATTCTTACCTGGAAAATCCCATAGACGGACGAGCCTGGTAGGCTGCAGTCCATGGGGTCGCTAAGAGTCAGACACGACTGAGCAACTTCACTTTCACTTTTCACTTTGATGCATTGGAGAAGGAAATGACAACCCACTCCAGTGTTCTTGCCTGGAGAATCCCAGGGATGGGGGAGCCTGGCGGGCTGCTGTCTATGGGGTTGCACAGAGTCGGACATGACTGAAATGACATAACAACAGCAACAGCAATATTAGTTGGGATTACTATTCTCCCAAGAAAGGGAAATTGGGACGGGGTATCCTGTTTTTGCCTTTGAATACATGTGTGTCAAGCCTAGTATGAGCAGAAGTTGAATGATGAGAGAAGAAAGTCAAGATTGCAGTGTTTATTTGGAAGTAAGACATGTGAGAACATTAGATTTCATACCACAGGAAAGATTATAAAAGGTGTAATGGGCAGCTTTTTAAGTTTGCACAAGGAGACAGGGGGAAAACTTGAGCATGAAAATAAGAATAAAACAAATGGAAATTTTGTTGAAGGACATGTTAGATGACATTGGTCTTACAGAAAGATGGGTAGATTTCAGCTTAGGAATGATGAATTTTGGACCTTAGTCTACCCTGGAATTTCTGAGTAACTAGAAGTTTCTGAGTAAACTTGTACTAGTAATTTAATTTCTCCAAACCAATTTCTCCATCTGAGAGCTGAGGGTAATAATAGAGGCCCCCTACTACTGTCCTGAGGTTTGATTAATGTTTACAAAATCTCTGAGCAATTTGGTGGGATAGGGTTTTTAAAAATACAGTGTATTATTTAGAAAAGTGAAAAAACATTATTAGAGAAAACTTGGGGCATCTCCCTCCATGTAGCGTTTTCATGAGATTCCTTTTTTTGTCTTATAAGGAAAGAAAACCAAGTTGGAGATGACTAATTCCACAGGCTAATCTCTTCCTTTAATGTTCTCTGGACACACTCTTCTCCTAAATGAGCACATTGGGATGTTGTCGTTTGGATTTCCTCATGAGTATAAATGCATTCTTTCCTAGAAATACGATAGTGAGTTTTGCGAGCTGCTGGCTGTGGTCCCAGCAGTCAGATGTTCTTGATCCCTGGCTTTACCTTGGGCTTTGTGCAAATCACAGTGCTGTTCAACTTCCTCTCCTCATATGTACAAGTAGAATAAAAACACCACTCTCTGGGAGGTCAAGTGAAAATTAATTAGCTGTGTTTTCTTCAAGTTCCTCTCCATTGATATTTCAGCACTCTCTGTGTCATTAATTGGAGCAGTGCTTTCAGACATGACTTCTCTCCCGTGACCACAATGTTGTCAATGGAAAAGGATACGAAGGAATCTGGGAAGTTTACTAATCACTGCTGTTTGGGGATTCTGGTGACATTTCCTAAGCTTTACGTTTTAAAAAGGCACAAGAGACTTTTGCTAGATCTGTTAGATACTTTCAGCTGAGTGTTAGATTAAAAGCACCAAAATTTTTATTTCTTTTCTCTCTTTTCCCCTTTCTTTATTTGTTGATATTTATTTCTGAATCTCTCTGGATTTTACTCTTTCTCTCTCTGTTTCTCTCTCATTTCCCTAAGTTTTCGGGAACTTATGAAAATGAAAGTTTAGCTGAGTGTTTTAACAGAGTTAGCCATCTCGCAGCCTTGCTGGGAAATAAAGCACTTTTAAATACGAGTGTCAGCCAGCTCATTAGCGTCCTCCTCCCCTTACCTCTTTTGCATTGGGTCACTAACAAGTTACAATGTTTTTCTCTTTCCTCTCCAGTCGCCTTGTTTGGGGGTTTTGTTCTCTTCTTCCTCATTTCTGCCTTGCTTGCTCCTCTTAGAAGACTGGATTGCCCCCGCTGCCACCACTGTCATCACTCCCCAGCAGACAGAAAGGCTAAAATGTCAAAAGATGCCTCAGTTGCCTCTGACAAAAGTGCAGATCAGCTCTGAAAAGGAATAAATATGATAGGGGGCACAATAATAACAGTGTGCACTTGTTAACTACAAAAATCCAGCAGGAGCTGGGGGCAGGGAGGGAGGGAACTGTGGAGAATAGAAGCTGCCGGGGCAGGAGCCCTGGGGGAAGGAGTGGAGGAGGGTCCTCCAGCAGCAACCATCAATTCTACGGACTGGTTTTGTTTTGTTTTGTGAGGTCTAAGCTGAGACTCAGCTGATGGGGCAGGGAGGTGGCCAGGGGGTGAATAAGGGATTTTACCC
>SJXQ01010626.1:18806-33275 GCA_006408695.1 Aepyceros melampus
CCATTTCACACACACGCGCGCGCGCACACATCCCTAAAATTGTAGGACACAGAGCAAGATACTAGAAATATCTGAAAAACTATTCCCTTAGCTGCAGATTTGCTGCTTTTCTTGTCCCCCGGCCAGAACTAACATGTGGGACATTCAGTTCATGGTTATTCCTGCCACTGCGCTGCTCATCGTCTCCTGGCATCCACACACTCAGCCTCTAATCTTTCTTTCCTCTCTCAGGCACCCATCATCTCCTCCTTCCATGGAGTCCTTGGTCCTTGACTCCTTCGGAAGACATGAGTCATACAATGACAAAGCAGAGCTCCATGATGGAGCCATGGTTACATTTAACCAAAACAAGCTAAAAAAAGATGGGTGCAAACCCAAGCCTAAACTTTAGACTGGTTTAGTGTAAAGGAAACAACAGACAACAAACAACATTGTTTTTGATGGTGAACTTCTGTGAAATGGTAATCCCCAGTTAGCTAGATCCCTATCAGTTTGTCCTATGACTATCACTGAGGCAACTGGAGCTTGTGAAGCTAATCTGATAGAAAACAGTTTGTCCAGTTTTCAAAGAATATTGTGGATTCTCATCGGGTATGGGAGTGAATAGGTGCAACACTCTTAATCAGGGATGGAAGTTTTAAAAATATAGGCTCCAGGCCTCATCTGTGCAAGATTCTGACTCAGCAGCTCTGAAAGGGGCTCAGGGCTTGTGAGTTTCTGTGTGTGTGTCTGTGTGTGTTGGATCAGAGAGGCATCAGTCGAATGATAGTCACCAGGCACTAGTCCAGTGCTGGGCAGATGGTTGATTTCTTGACTCAGGTTCATCTGACTAGGGGAAGGCTCTCTGCTACCAAGCAGTGTGGCTGAATGAAAGGAATGGGAAGAAGGATCATTTCATTAGCAAACAATGAAGATAAGGGGAAAGGAGTAATTGAAAATGACAATAAAATCAAGCAATTGTTCAGTGCCACACACTTCCACCAAGAATTAGAAGGGAAATGAGACTCAGTTGTCTTAAGTTACTTGTCCAGGTCACACAGCTGGTGAGTCGCAAAGCCAGAATGCCTTCCCAGGCTTGCATGGTCTGGACAGCATGCTTTAAAGCAGGAGGAGACCAAGAGTGGGATGGGAGTGAGGGAGCACTGGGAGCAGATTCCTGCATGGCTGGGAGGAATGCTCCTAAGGGCTGGTCATGCACTCATCTGTGAAGTGGCTCCTGGGTAATGCATTCTCATGCAGGGCTGCATGATGATTGTCCATAACAATACTGTATTGCATATTTGAAAGTTGCTGGGAGAACAGATCTTAGAAGTTCTCATCATGAGGGAAAAAATTATGACTACATGGAGTGATCAGTTCAGTTCAGTCGCTCAGTCGTGTCTAACACTTTGTGACCCCATAGACTGCAGCATGTCAGGCTTCCCTGTCCATCACCAACTCCCAGAGCTTACTCAAACTAATGTCCATCGAGTCGGTGATGCCATCCAACCATTTCATCCTCTGTCATCCTCTTCTCCTCCCACCTTCAACTTTCCCGACTTTTCCAATGAGTCAGTTCTTCGCATGAGGTAGCCAAGGTATTGGAGTTTCAGCTTCATCATCAGTCCTTCCAATGAATATTCAGGGTTCATTTCCTTTAGGATTGAATGGTTGTATCTCCCCGCTGTCCAAGGGACTCTCGAGAGTCTTCTACAACACCAAAAGTCAAAAGCATCAATTCTTTGGCGCTCAGCTTTCTTTATAGTCCAACTCTCACATCCATACATGACTACTGGAAAAACCATAGCTTTGAATCAGTTCAGTTCAGTCGCTCAGTCGTGTACGACTCCTTGCGACCCCATGAATCGCAGCACACCAGGCCTCCCTGTCCATCACCAACTCCCGGAGTTCACTCAGACTCACGTCCATTGAGTCCGTGATGCCATCCAACCATCTCATCCTTGGTCTTCCCCTTCTCCTCCTGCCCCCAATCCCTCCCAGCATCAGGGTCTTTTCCAATGAGTCAACTCTTCGCATAAGGTGGCCAAAGTACAGGAGCTTCAGTTTTAGCATCTTTCCTTCCAAAGAAATCCCAGGGTTGATCTCCTTCAGAATGGACTGGTTGGATCTCCTTGCAGTCCAAGGGACTCTCAAGAGTCTTCTCCAACACCACAGTTCAAAAGCATCAATTCTTCGGCGCTCAGCCTTCTTCACAGTCCAACTCTCACATCCATACATGACCACAGGAAAAACCATAGCCTTGACTAGACGGACCTTAGTCGGCAAAGTAATGTCTCTGCTTTTGAATATACTATCTAGGTTGGTCATAACTTTTCTTCCAAGGAGTAAGCGCCTTTTAATTTCATGGCTGCAGTCACCATCTGCAGTGATTTTGGAGCCCAAAAAAACAAAGTCTGACACTGTTTCTACTGTTTCCCCATCTATTTCCCATGAAGTGATGGGACCAGATGCCATGATCTTTGTTTTCTGAATGTTGAGCTTTAAGCCAACTTTTTCACTCTCCTCTTTCACTTTCATCAAGAGGCTTTTTAGCTCCTCTTCACTTTCTGCCATAAGGGTGGTGTCATCTGCATATCTGAGGTTATTGATATTTCTCCCAGCAATCTTGATTCCAGCTTGTGTTTCTTCCAGTCCAGCGTTTCTCATGATGTACTCTGCATAGAAGTTAAAGAAGCAGGGTGACAATATACAGCCTTGACGTACTCCTTTTCCTATTTGGAACCAGTCTGTTGTTCCATGTCCAGTTCTAACTGTTGCTTCCTGACCTGCATATAGGTTTCTCAAGAGGCAGGTCAAGTGGTCTGATATTCCCATCTCTTTCAGAATTTTCCACAGTTTACTGTGATCCACACAGTCAAAGGCTTTGGCATAGTCAATAAAGCAGAAATGGATGTATTTCTGGAACTCTCTTGCTTTTTCCATGATCCAGCAGATGTTGGCAATTTGATCTCTGGTTCCTCTGCCTTTTCTAAAACCAGCTTGAACATCAGGGAGTTAGATGGACTTTTGTAGGCAAAATAATATCTCTGCTTTTTAATATGCTGTCTAGGTTGGCCATAACTTTTCTTCCAAGGAGCAAGTGTCTTTTAATTTCATGGCTGCAGTCACCTTCTACAGTGATTTTGGAGCCCCCAAAGATAAAGTCTCTCACTATTTCCATTATTTTTCCATCTATTTGCCGTGAAGTGATGGGACCAGATGATATGATCTTCGTTTATTGAATGTTGAGTTTTAAGCCAGCTTTTTTACTCTCTTCTTTCACTTTCATCAAGAGGCTCTTTAGTTCTTCTTCACTTTCTACCATAAGGGTGGTGTCATCTGCATATCTGAGGTTATTGATATTTCTCCTGGCAATCTTGATTCCACCTTGTGCCTCATCCAGCCTGGCGTATAAGTACTCTGCATATAAGTTAAATAAGCAGGGTGAGAATACACAGCCTGATGTACTCCCTTCCCCATTTGGAACCAGTGTGGTGTTCCATGTCCAGTTCTAACTGTTGCTTCCTGACCTGCATACAGATTCTCAAGAGGAAGGTCAGGTGGTCTGAGATTCCCATTTCTTTAAGAATTTTCCATAGTTTGTTGTGATCCACACAGTCAAAGGCTTTGGCATAGTCAATAAAGCAGAAATAGATGTTTTTTCCTGGAACTCTCATGCTTTTTCAATGATCCATTGGATGTTGACAATTTGGTCTCTTGTTCGTCTGCCTTTTCTACATCCAGCTTGAACATCTGGAATTTCACAGTTCATGTACTGTTGAAGCCTGGCTTGGAGAATTTTGAGCATTACTTTACTAGTGTCTGAGATGAGTGCAATTGTGCCATAGTTAAAACATTCTTTGGCTTTGCCTTTCTTTGAGATTGGAATGAAAACTGACCTTTTCCAGTCCTGTGGCCACTGCTGAGTTTTCCAAATTTTCTGGCATATTGAGTGCAGCACTTTCACAGCATCATCTTTCAGGATTTGAAATAGCTCCACTGGAATTCCATCACCTCCACTAGCTTTGTTCATAGTGATGCTTTCTAAGGCCCACTTGACCTCACGTTCCAGGATATCTGGCTCTAGGTGAGTGATCATGCCATCGTGGTTATCTGGGTCATGAAGATCTTTTAAAAATAATTCTTCTGTGTATTCTTGCCACCTCTTCTTAATATCTTCTGCTTCCATTAGGTCCACACCATTCTGTCCTTTATTTTACCCATCTTTGCATGAAATGTTCCCTTGGTATCTCCAATTTTCTTGAAGAGATCTCTAGTCTTTCCCATTCTATTTTTTCCCTCTATTTCTTTGCACTGATCACTGAGGAAGGCTTTCTTATCTCTTCTTGCAGTTCTTTGGAACTCTGCATTCAGATGGATATGTCTTTCCTTTTCTCCTTTGACTTTCGCTTCTCTTCTTTTCTAAACTATTTGTAAGGCCTCCCCAGACATGGAGTGATAGATGTTAACTAATCTTATGGTGGTGATCATTTTGCAACATAATGTTATGTACTTTAGACTTTTGCTATAAGTCAATTATATCTCTGTACAGCTGAGCAGAGAGGGAGAGTAAATAATTTTCTTAAAGACCTCCAGCTTTCTCATCTCTCACAAATCTCATTTCTTCCTCTTAACACAACTTGCTCTACTGGGTGAAGTATCCTATGCCAGGCATAGAAGGAAGATGAGTACTGCTTTTACCTCTGTCTGAGCAAGGAAATGAATGTAGCTTTCAGGTCTGCCATACATGATGAGGAAATCAGTTACCCTTTCCTTAGCTCCATTTTCATTGTCTTGAAGGTGCAGCTGTGTGACTTGGCTATGAATATTGGGGAGAAGGTGGAAAACGTAGGAGAAGGGACAACTCCCATCATGCCATATGGCCGCTTCTTAACTAGCTATCCTCCAACCAACTCTTCACGTTGTTTGAAGTCCTAACGTACAGTGTGGGTGCACTTGCTCACGGGGCACAGAGGTGCTTGTCCTCTCCCTCTAGCTACACTAAAGCTCTGCCCCAGCCTTCTGCAGCCCCAGCATGTGTAAGCCTAGTAGGGAGCATATGCTGCTGAGTCAGTTTGTTGGATTCCCAACAAGTACCTTTTAAGCTGGAATGCTCAGAGTGGATGTGTTCGCCCAGTTGACCATTCTGATTCATCTTCCTCCTCTTGGCATGATCTGGTGTCTGATCATTCCAACTGAGGTGTTTTATGTCCGTACGGACTCAGCCAGTTCTTCAGTACTGCTCTCAGCTCCTTGCACTCTGGTGCCCACTTCACTTTCCCCAACCTGTTGTGTTAGTTCCACACACCTGATTCAAGTCCACTGTCTTTAGGTGTGTATCTGTGCTTAGTTGGTATATTCATGCTCATCTCAACTGTTGTTTAGCAATGCTTCTTGTTCATCTATTGCTAATTACCTAATGCAATGGTCCGTCCAAACCTTTCCCATCTATCCACTTTATCTCCAGACCCAGAGCTTGAAAGCAATCCCACATGCTACTTTATTGAAGTGATGGGGCCCTGAGGAAACTGAATATGCCATCTCTGTACCCTTGTTCTTCCAGATGTGTGGAAACAGAGTTGTTTGCATTGTTTTTTGTTCAGAGGGATTTTTTTCTATATTTATAGTACTCACTCCTTTACCAATGGTCCTTTCTCCTTCAGGCCTTTGCCTCCTCAAATTCCTGTCCTGCAGTTTTTAGATACCATCAACTTTTCATTCCTTTTTTTCCCTTCTCCTTAATCAATAAACAAGTAAAATTAATCACCCCTATAATAAAAGGCAATAAAAGCCCTTGACCGTACATTCCCCTTCGGTTTCCATCCTATTTTTTCCTTTAATCTAAAGGATAAATTCTAACTTTGTTATGATTTGGTCACTCCTTAATCTTTTGTCATCTCGTTTCCTCCCGTTCACTCTGTGTGAGTGAAATAGCAACTGGACTGGATTTAGCAAACTGGAAAGAGCAACAAGAACTCTGAAGAGTCTTTCCTTGATCTCATCGTCCCCGTGCTCCGTTCTCTGCTGCATTTGATATTGTGGCCATACCCTCTTCCCGTCACTTCTTTAATCCTCTGTGTGCCTCTATTTCTTCTACTACTGCTGCTTCTCCATCCAGGGCACACATACAGACATTTCCTAAGATTCCCAGATTCTGCATATTTCCCCCCGGCAATATCTTTCACTTACAAGACTCTGCTTATGACTACATCTCAGTAGGTCACATCTCACACTGTCACACTTCCAGTTGCCTATTAGATTTTTCTACTTGTTCATCTCACTATTACTTAAAACTTAGGATATCTCAAGTTGAATTTATTTCCCCCCTTAAACTGTTCATTTTCCTATCCTACTAACTTCAAGCCTCTAAGTCACTGCCTTACCATGACCTCTACTATCCCATCAGTCACTAAGACTCCTTTAGATCAACCTTCAGTCCTAACTATTCAGTTCCCTCA
This sequence comes from Aepyceros melampus, assembly GCA_006408695.1. Classification (NCBI taxonomy): domain Eukaryota; kingdom Metazoa; phylum Chordata; class Mammalia; order Artiodactyla; family Bovidae; genus Aepyceros; species Aepyceros melampus. The sequence goes on from SJXQ01010626.1 coordinate 25,244, forward strand.
CCACCATCCTATTTCTGGCCCTTAACTCTGACACTTTGACTGTGGAAATGAATCTATTAAGATACTTTTAATAAAAATATTTTTAATCTGTTAAAATCTATTTTTCTACTAAATACATCCAGCAGTTCCGTTTACTTTACAGAATCAAGCCAACCTTTGTCCACTCAAGACCTTTCTTAATCCAATCCCAATGCTGTGTTCCCACTGTTTCTCTCTTTACCATGTTTCCCTTAAACAAATACATCACTCCAGCAAGCTGTTCTGCTCATAAGCTCTCAAACACTTTATATTCTCTTGTATCCACACAATTGTTTTGTCCTTCCTGAGGCAGTCATCCCTCTACTTCCATCTCTGCTGACCTAACCTTCCTTCAGATTTCAATTCAAATCTTTGTTTTCAGAATACCTTCTTTGACCATCTAAATCTAAATTCATCTATTCTTTCCTTAAAGTCCCTTTAAATCTCATAAATTCCTGGAAGTTTATGAAATTATGTAAAATACATTTTAGACTTAAACTTTTGCTTAATTTTTAAATTGTCTTTCTAACTAGATTGTCTGCTTCATTTGGATCTGGATCCCCAACTGATAACCACGCTCAGACTTAGGAAATACTAACTATTCTCTTCTGAGTTCCTGTGGATTTATAAACATACGTTGCCTCTGTAAATTAAGTTCCAAGTCTATGTGTTCATGAGAGCAAGCATCTTTGATAGGATTAACTATGTACTGGTGGGGAGATTTTGTTGTACTTCTTTTCAAACAAAACCTTGATTGGCTACCAATGGAACTACATGTACCTTGCCCCATCCTTTCTTTTTGCCTTTTCTTTAGCAGGTAGAAAAGAAGCAAGGTAGATAGCTAGTCATATTCTCTTTCAAGTAAACTCATTTTTTTTTTCATTCAATGGCTAATTTCTTTCTTTAAGCTAAAATAAGTCCACTGTTTAAAAGAAAGAGAGAGAGAAAGAAATTTTGTAACATAATCTGGCTCAAACATGTTTAAAAAAATATGGAAATTTATACCAGACAAACGACTTTAGTATATCTAGATCATGAGTGAATTTACTGTTTCCTAGCACCACCTACACTCATTTACCAAAAAGGAAAGATATGAGAATCATAGATATAAATACATCTCTTTTCCTTACGTGAGGAATCAAAATCTTTGTTATGAGACTTCAATTCTTTAATTTAAGTTAGAGTCAGTCCATCTTCACAAAGCTCTCTTCATTTCTTGCAAAGTTGATGAAGTAATTAATGTCTTGCAACTGAATCAGCGTGTCAGTACACCAGGAACAAAGCCTTCACCTGAGAGCCTGGGAGAAATGTAGACTCTCAGGATACCGCTCAGAAGTGGCACCTTCCCAAGATTTCCAATTGATTCACATTCACATGCAAGTTTGAAAAGCAGGTTTGATAATCAGACAGCCTTGCAAATTCATCTCAAATGGCGTGAATGGCATGCTTATTTCTACAGGAATCTTAAAGAAAATATGTGGGTATTGATGAATTGACAATACAGGATACCTCATCTTGCAGACCAGAGTGATGAATAATGCCAAAGAGACCTAAAAAGACACACCTACACCCTTCCTCTTGGGCTCAGGGAATCCCTCCAAGATTTACAGTCCACCCTCCAGCCCTCACTTATTTCTGTTACTTTATTTATTCTCCTCCTGGACCTTCCTCTCTGCCTTTCTCCAGATGTCTGGTTTTGACAGGCTGATAGTGAGTTCCTGCTGCTACCCTTTGGGTGCCTCTCAACACCCTGAATGAGGCCAGGGTGCAGGAGGAGAGGAAGAACCTGAGCATCTGTGTCATCCAGAAATGAACTGTCCCCAGGAGCTTTTTTCTCTAGTAGAAGTATCCCCAACCTCCGGGATCTAATGCCTGATGATTTGAGGTGGAGCCCATGCTTGAATGGGCTTGAATCATCCTGAAACCATCCCCACCTGCCACTCTGGTCCATGGAAAAACTGTCTTCCATGAAACCAGTCCCTGGTGTATTTATTTCCTGTTAGGATCTGTTATTTTCCTGTTAGGCTTTTCCTAAGTGTATCTTCGTTTTGAATAGTAAAGAGAGAGAGAGAAAAAAAAAAAGACTAGCACTCATATCAAAGAGCAGAAACAGCAAACTAGGAACAGGCAAACCATTTTGGTGCGATGCTGGGTTCTCCTTAACCCTGAGAGCCACAATGACTTGCAATTGATTTTTTACTAGTACATTAATTTTCAACAAATATTAAGAGCTCCTGCTTGTGCCAGATGCTATGCTATGGATTGCAGGTGTTTTGGTGAATGAAACAAAGTCTCTTTGTCTTTCCACTGTTGATATTTGGTGTGGGTACGAACTGAAAGAGAGAACAAAAATGAGTGAAACAAAACTCCTAGCCTCAAGTCTCCAGCGTAAGTGGAATGATACAGGCACAGATATGAGGACAAAGGGGGAAATGAGGGAAAGTAGAGGAGAGGAAGGCAAGAAGTAGAGACGGAAGTCAAAAAGACATGGATGTGGTAGGAGATGCCAGCCACAGCCATCATGGTGCAGCGGGCTCCCACCCAAGTTCTGAGACCAAAGAGTACATTTCTTCTTCAGAGGGAGGAAAAGATACTAATCAGAAAGAGGCAAAAGAGGCTTTCAGTAACAAGAAACCTTCTGAAGAAAGGAAGTTAGGAATCAGATTATAGCAAAGATATGTCAGAATTTTAAAGCTCAGTAATTTTCATAGATTGTAAGAAAACGTCAGAGCCTTCTGCTCTGAGAGTTCTCACAGTCCTTTGCAACAGTCACACAAACACATTTGGTGTGAACATAGGATCCTATGTGTACATGATGTGTGTTGGGATCGTGGGGGGCGCAGCACTTGGGCAGAAGGAAAGAAAGAAGGGAAGGCCGTTAAAAGCCTTGCTGAGAAAGGTATTTCTTGTGCACAAAAAAGAATCAGGCCCCTCGCTCCCTACTGAGCCCATTTCTCCTGCCTTTGCCCTAGCTGTCAGGCATGAATCCCTTAGCATTCCGTAACTAATTGACAGTAATGGGGGCCATTGGGAGTCTAAGAATACATGGCATTGCCCGGCATGCACTGGCAAAAGGGGGGCCACCTCGGAGGCAGCTGTGGGGGAAATAAAGGCTGTCTTGTAAACTTCTTTTAATGTGAAGGTAGGAGGTAGAACATAGGGAGGAGCAGATTTAGACAAACTTCTACTTTAGCCTAAAATTAAAAAGTTATAAATCCCCTATCTTATCCTGAGCTAATATCCCAGGATACTAAGTTTGCCACAAAGAAGAAACAGATGGAATTTCAATTAACCTCAGGGCCCCTGTGAAACCTATATTGTACCCTCTGGATTTACAACATATTGTAATGTATGACTGCAGGCTCTGGAGATTCCATCGCAAATCAACCCTCTTTATTCCAGGGATTCAGAAAACAGCTACAAAGACCCACTTCAGAATCAAAAGTGGCCAGCTTTTTACAACTTCATCCTCAGAGTTTGAAATCAAATTTTTATTTTTAAAACAGATCTTATTTATGTGCACGATCTCATGTTTGTTTGTTTGTTTAAGAGGAGACATTTATTTTTTTCCTTCTATTAATGATAATGTTTCTGTGCTAAAGCCCTAAGAGAAAATAGGGGGAAAAAAATACACCATTATCACATCTTCAAGAATGATTTGCCACAGACCTGCAGTAAATTATCTCCCAAGGATTTTCACCTTTCTAGAATCTAGTTTTTAATAGTAAAAATAGTCAAAATAAAAGCAACTACCTCTGCTATGAATAGCACATGAAGTTGGAAACATTGAAATAACTTTTTTTAGAATTCCAACTCGTTTTTCAAAGCCAGAATTATTTATCAGGTACCTGTGTGTGCACGTTCTCAGTCATGTCCAACTCTTTGTGACCCCATGAATTGTAGCCCATCAGACTTTGCTGTCCATGAAATTTTCCAGGCAAGAATATTGGGGTGGGTTGCCATTTCCTACTTGAGGGGCTCTGCCCAACCCAGGGATAGAAACTGTGTCTCTTGCGTCTCTCCTGCATTGGCAGGCACATTCTTCACCATTGTGCCACTTGGAAAGCCCCTTATCATGTACCTACAGACTTACAACTTTGGTTTTGCTTTGCTTTTCTTGTATTATTGGCCTTGCTTGTCTGTATTTGTTTTTCATTTCACAGTTAATATTTGCGTAAGCATTCAGCTTTTCACACACACAAAAAAGTTTTCAAATTGATTTGGCTTTTTGATAAATTTTCAGCACATTTTTCTCAGCATAGGGCTTTTCTCTAAAATTGCACTTTACCTCAAATCTTTCATGACCTTCTGCAGAGATGAGTTTCTTCCATGCAGTAGTACAGACTCTTTCTCTCCAGGTTGCTGCTCTGTTGTCCAGCATCATTTTATAGAAGATTTTCCCCTGAACTCTTGGGGAATATCTCTAGGAATCCAGATAAGCAAAGACCTGTGCTTTGATAAAAAGTCATTTAGGAGAACTGAAATGTGTCTTTTTTAAAAAAAGACGAGGGATTGGAATCATGTGAAGGGTCTTCCTGTCTAAGGTCACCATGGGAAACTGAGAACCAGAGGGTTGTCCTTGGAAACACTATCTAGGGACTCAGATGCTGAGAGCTGGAAGGACTAGGGAAGAGATGTCATTTAGGCAGCAAAGAGATTGTGTGTCCCCACTCTTCAGTTTCATGGAAGTAAATAAGCAAAATCCAATGGGGCAGTGGCAGGGACATTCCTCTCCAGATGGTCAGGAAGGCAGAATTCTCAAACAAGCTGCTGTTTTTCTCCACCAAAAGCATAGCCTTGGAGAATTACATCAGGGAATCTTTCTTTTTCCCTTCATCTACCAGTGTGTAGCTCAGCCAGCAAACGCTATTACATGGTGAGGACATCCAAATCAAGCAGAGAGCCTCCATGTGGCACAAGGACTCTTGTAGGGGCCACCAGGGATGCTTAAGAGACTGGTCAACCCACTCTTCCACAGTTCTGGAACATGGCTTCAAGGTTGGAAGAGATTCCTTGTAATGAATAAGCCCCTATTTCTAGTGATGTCGGTTTATCCCCTTAGTTCAGTTCAGTTCAGTCGCGCAGTCGTGTCCGACTCTTTGCGACCCCATGAATCGCAGTACGCCAGGTCTCCCTGTCCATCACCCACTCCCGGAGTTCACTCAGACTCACGTCCATTGAGTCTGTGATGCCATCCAGCCGTGACTCTTGTAGGGGCCACCAGGGACGCTTAAGAGACTGGTCAACCCACTCTTCCACAGTTCTGGAACATGGCTTCAAGGTTGGAAGAGATTCCTTGTAATGAATAAGCCCCTATTTCTAGTGATGTCGGTTTATCCCCTTAAGCCACTCTTTAATCAGATATATATGTTGATGTATAAAGGATGTTTCTCAGCCTTTAGAGTTTGTGGCCAGATATCAGGTTTTCTTTCCTTTTTTTTTTAATTCATTTTAATTGGAGGATAATTACAATATTGTGATGGCTTCTGCCATACATCAACATGAATCGGCCACAAATATACATGTGTCACCCCCATCCTGAACCACTCCCCACCTCCCTCCCTACGCTGTCCCTCTGGGTTGTCCCAGAGCACTGGCTTTGGGTACCCTGCTTCATGCATGGAACTTGCACTGGTCATCTGTTTTATATATGGTAATGTACAGGTTTCAATGCTATTCTCTCCAATCATCCCACCCCTAATCCTACATGCCGGGCACCAAAGGAGACACAGATGTAAAGAACAGACTTTTGGGCCTAGATTTTCTGATGGCTTGATCATTTGCAAAGATGAAAGTGACTTATCTTTTAAAACATAGTCAATATGGTTCTCCATTTTTCCTTCCCTAGCTTCTTCTCCAAGTCAGCCCTGAACTCTGTACTATTTAAACTTACTTAAGACTCCCACAATTATGTTTGGCAACTTTACATTTGGCCCTTATGTTTTTGCTTTTATCTTGTTAATTTCCTATTCCAACACCAGTAGAAATTAAATCAAAATAAAGGAGAAGGAAAGGATAATATAAGAGGTGTTCTGAAATCACCTAGTTTAAACTTCATGATCAGATAAAGTGGGAAAAGAGTCCTAAGTAACTTAATTGAAAAAATATATGCTTGATGAAATTTTTTGCTGTTATTTTACTTTTTCCTTGTGTGTTTTCTGGGTTAGTTTTATTATTTTATCATATTTTCTCCTGAAGACTCAAACCATGATTGTTTTTAATCTTTTTGCTGACCCAAAGAAATTGAGTACACTAAATCAAACAAGCTTTCTATTAGATCTTACACACTAGTTTCTTCCAAAAATCTTCACTGACAAGACTTTCTCAAAGGTATCTATTCCTTTCTTTGAATTTTTTTTGGCATTTACATTTATAGACAGCAACTCATCACCAAGCTTTTGTTTATTAACTTGGCTTGAGATTGTTCTCTATGTATTTAACTGGGACACAGCTTCAGAATCAAGTTCCAAGGAATATGACTATTCTTTTTCTTTGCAGATTCTGCACAGCCTGATTTTATAGGTCAGACAGTTTGTTGAGCTGAATTAGGGAGAGTGCTATATATAAATAATTTCCCTGAAGTATGGTTGCTGAGCCCTGAATTGATTGGGAAACTGGGCCATGAATACAAAGTATCATAGTGAGAAGAGCAAAAACAGTGGTCTGGACTATGCTAGATTCTGGCAAATAGAAAGATAATCTTAGCTGAGGACAGGAGCCCAGACAGTAGCAGACAGAGCTGGAGTCCAGCTTGGGTGCCTCTGTGGTGGTGGGACCAGAGGAAGACTGTGAAGAGAGGGTATTGGAAGATGCTGAAGTTAGAGACCAGAAGTAAGACTGGATTTTCTCTAAACAAAAGAGGAGACATATTCTGTAACATTTGTAGAGGAGAGTCCAGGAGAAACATCTGCACTGAGAATGGAAAGCCAACCCATCAGACACCAGAGACGAAGATGTTCAAAGAAAAGCATTGATGTGGCTGAGTGACTTGCCAGGAATGTTTGACTGGGCTATTATGACAAAACTGATTCCAGGATCTCATTTTTGTGGTTTCAACAACCCTTTGTCCATTCTCTGCAGATTTCCCTCTTTACCATAATTGTGAGTTTTGACCTTTCATTCTCTTTATCTCTGAAAGCTCCAAGGAAATCATTGTTTAAGGAGGATCAGACTCTGCTTGGGAGAGCAGAATCACACCCTGTGGATTGTTCTGAGCTTGCCACCAGCACAGTGGTAATGACAGCCCCTCAGAGACAGTGTTACTATCTCTGACTGTATCTTTTTCTGTATATTAGGAAACTGTTTTTTTGTCTTCAGAAGTCATTTCCACCTGTCATTAAGATTGATAAAATAAATTGGCATTCATGTAGGATCTTTGCAACAAGCACTAAAACTCAGTTTTAACAGAAGAATCTCTCTCTTCCTCTTCCTTTAATTGGCTTTATTTTTTGAACAGTTTTAGGTCTACAGAAACACTGAATGAAAAGCACAGCAAGTTCACATATACTCTCTCTTATTCCCCATTCCCTTACCTCCTTCCCCCACAGTTTCTCCTATCATTAACATCTAGTATTGGTGAGGTACATTTCTTGCAACCTATGAGCCAATATTTATACTTATTTTTTAACTAAGGCCCATAATATATATTGGGGAATCCCAGGTGACTCAGTGTAGAGAATACACCTGCCAGTGCAAGAGATGCGGGTTTGATCCCTGGGTCGGGAAGATTCCCCTGGAGGAGGAAATTGCAACCCACTCCAGTATTCTTGCCTGGGAAATCCCACGGACAGAGGAGCCTGGCAGGCTAGAGGCAGACACAGCCGAGCACACGGGCACATACGGTGTATTATATATTAGGACTTTATAGGATGCTATGTGTTTTGACTAATGCATAATGAAAAGCATCCACTATCACAGCATGAAACATAATAGCTTCCCTGTCTGAGAAATCCCCTGTGCTCCCCTGTTCACCCCTCCCTCCCTCCCTCTCCTCTAACCCCTCTATCACTGATGT
>SJXQ01010626.1:33444-56206 GCA_006408695.1 Aepyceros melampus
TCTATCACTGATGTTTTTACTCTCCAGTTTCGCCTTTCCTAGAATGTAATATGGTTGGAACTGTACAGTATATAGTATCTTCAGATTGATGTCTTTCAATGAACAATATTCATTTAAGGTTCCCTTATGTCTTTTCTTGCCTTGACTTTTATCACCAAATAATATTCCTCTGTCTGGATGTACCACATTCACCAACTGAAGGACATCTTGGTTATTTAAAAGATGCTAAAGCAACATCTTCAAAGCAGTATCTGAAGCAACATCGTCAAAGCTGTTGTAAGCAACAACTTCAGATCTTCCCTGGTGGCTCATTGGTAAAGGATCCACCTGCAATGCCAGAGATGACATGCAATGTAGGAGACATGGGTTTGATCTCTGTGTCAGGAAGACCCCTTGATAAGGAAATGGCAACCCACTCCAATACTCTTGCTTGGATAGAGGAGCCTGGCGGGCTACAGTCTATAGGTTTTCTTTTTTTTCTTTTTTTTCAGTCTATAGGTTTTCAAAGAGTCAGACATGACTTAGCAACTAAACATCAACAACTTCAAAAACAAGCCTCTCAGAATTCTATATCCCCACACTCCCCTATCTGGCTCATTGACTGGCTGGCTCCTAGCCTCTGGGAACTGACTGCTCACAACTGCTCTTGGTCCTCCAAGCTCAGTGTGGCAGAGGTTAAGGTCATAGTTATGTCCAAATAGCCAGATGGCTAATTCCAGCCCAAGGCAAGATGAGCTATAAGGTATCACCATTATGGAGGAGAAACAGTCTCAGCCGACCCAAAGGAACCTATGCCACCTCAGCCTCTGATCCTTGGAACTTGGATTTCTGTCTGAGAAGTCACTTGGAGATGCTGTTTCCAGCCACATGCCACAGACAGACTACTTTCATCTTCTGAACCCAATTCCCAACTAGCTAGATGCTGCAATTACAACCCATCCTTAACTCTTGCCCACCTGTGTGTTTTTAAAACCTGCTTCAGCCTCAGAAAAATAATCATCCAGTCCTATTTATTTATTTATTTGGCTGTGCCAGGTCTTCATTGCGGCCTGCAGGATCTTAAGTTGCAGCATATGAGATCTTTTTTCTTTTTAGTTGTGACATGTGGGATCTAGTTCCCTGACCAGGGATCAAAACCGGCCCCCCTGCATTGGGAGCACAGAGTCTTACTACTAGGCTACCACGGGAGTCCTTTTGTTTTGCTTAAAAAAGAGATTCTTATGTTACCAAACCAAACCTGGGTCTGCTCACCTACTCTACATAGCAAAACTGTTCTACTGACACCAGTGGTCATGAAGGAAGCACAGCATTTACTGCACCAAGCAAGGAGAACAGGCAGTCATGCTCAAAAGACCGGAATTCCCCAATGTCTTTCAGAGAAGGGTTTTTAAAGACAATATTTGGAGTAAAGGTTTCAGGGGGCATGACTATCATCTTCTTGGTTGGTGGTGAAGTAATAGGATGATATTTCAGGATTCTTAACCACCGACCTTTTGGTGCCAACCAGCTTGGGGTCTATGTGCTTGTGGTCAGCATGTGGTCATCACCCTCCACCTGGCTTGGGGGTCTTAGTTTCTGCAGAACTTAAAGATATATGTCAGATTGTTATCGATGTTCCTGGAGGAGGAACTAAGACTATTTTTTAAGCTGTCATTACTTTTCTTGTTTGACAGCTTTTCCTTTGTTTCTGCATTCCTTCGCTTTACTAACTAGTTAACTACTTCAGTCTGCTCTTTGGAACTCAGGAAAGGCCTAGGAGACTAAATAAATTCTTCTTCTTTTTTTTTTTTTTGCCAGCAAGAAATGGGCATACAGAAGGGCTTTTGTACCTGGGAAAACACCATAGGATCCTGCTTGATTTTAATCTTCTCTTTTCTTTGATACTCACAGATATTCCTGAGAGTAACGGGGGTGAGACAAGAAAGGGAATAAAGTTTTAGGTAGAGAGGTTCATTATAAACTCGGCAGGGGAACTCAGTTTTAGGGGGACTCAAATCCAGTCAGAACCATCCACTTTAGATTTCTTCCACTGGTTCCTCCTGTGTTCCTATGTTGTCCTCTTGACTTCTACATACACTTAAAATGCATTTGGGGTTTTTCCCCATGAATGTGGGGGCTTCCACAGCAAGGTGGTAGAGGTGGTCTATCTTCTCAGGCTCCTCTCTGGGCCACTTCCTTTCCACCTATCTCCGGTGCCCTTTTCCTCACCACAGTGCCACCCTCAGCACTCACAGGATCACTCACAACCTGCTTCCAGGCTCTCTAGTCACCCCAATCATTCCAAGAAGTAAAGAGCGGAAACAGCTTAAGCATTTTCAAAAAGGGAATGCTCGGATCAGCCAGGAGTGGAGTAGATACGTGAAGCTTCAAGACACCTGGCCCCATCTCAAGGCAGAGGCAACAAGGCTCTCCTGAGATGGGGTGAAAGGAGGCTCCAAACGCCTTAAACAGCTTCCTCTCTAGGTTAGCTCCTCACGTAGAGCTTCCTGAACATCTCCTGGAAACTTTCTCATCATGTAACTCACCTCTCGAACACTCTCTGAAGGGAGTCCATTTTTAGTTTTCTTGGCATGATTCTTCAGAGTCTGCTGCCTTTGGAGTTCTTACTCTGCTGTTGTTCAGAGATGGTTCCATGCTGAGTGTCAACAGGGTGGACTTCTTCCAGCCAGGCCCAAACAGCCTCTCTCTACTTTGTTTAACTTTCTGTGAAATGTGGCTGATGGCACTTAACATGAGAGTACCCAGAAAGGTGCACCTTAGCACCAGAGGAGAGGCATGAGTACATGTATGCTAAGTCCCTTCAGGCATGTCTGACTCTTTGTGACCCCACGGACCGTACCCTACGAGGCTCCTGTGTCCTTGGGATTCTGCAGGCAAGAACACTGGAGTGGCTTGCCATGCCCTCCTCCAGGGAATCTTCCAGATCCGGGGATTGAGCCTGCACCTCTTAAGTCTCCTGCTTTGGCAGGGAGGTTCTTTACCACTAGCATCACCTGCATCAAAGGCAGTGAATGGAGGGCAGGAGGAAAGGGGCTTTTTGCAACAGTAGCAGAAACTGGGCACGGAATCTTGGCAGACCTGAGGAAGAAGGAGGAAGACAAAAGATGAAGAAGCAGGGAGGGCGAGTTGGGTGAGATGGTTTAATCATGATGTATTTTGTGGGCCAGGATCTCTGTGGGTATGGACATAAAGAAGTCAGTCTGCTCTCAAGATTGCTTCGGCAATGAGAAACAGTTCTCTGTCATTCAAATGGCAACACTGGGATTGAATTGGGAGAAAACCATTGATTATCCTATCAGAAAACTCTTGAGTCAGCACTGCCTTTTTTCATAAACAGAATAAGCAAAGAAGTGGTCTGTAACGTTTGCACATTGTCTTTCATGTTTGCTGAGATGTACTTCAAGCAGATTTACCTGCATTACCTCTCTTTAGGGAGGTATCTCTATCTTAAATAGGAGCCAGTGAAAGCAAGAAAAGTTCAGTGACTCGCACAAGGACATGTGACTAGTAATTTTCAGTCTTGGTCCAGCTGTTTCTAAAGCCTGTTATGCTATGTAGGTGATTGGAATTCAGCTGCCCTGCTCACCTGCTCCAGACTCTCTTCCCACCAAGAGAACAGTTGTTCCTGAGGTAGGAGCTTGAAGTTTAAGAATTAGAGGTATATCCTTTGTCTAAGCATTTTATTCGTCAGTAAATTTCTGCTGAGAGGAATGAGCCTTTAAAAACTTTAGCCTTAATGGCTTCCTTACTGAGTATATTTATGATTTGATCGCGCACATGTGGGATGAGTAACAGTCAGAAAAGGGATAAAATGAGAAATACACAGAAGAAAGAGGCAGAGATGGAAGATGCCTTGGCTTACTCCTCAAATGTTTGTGGGTGCTCTGCTACCTGGGAGAAGCCTCGGCCCACCTAATTTCTCTCTCTGTCCAGGGAACATGCAGATAACTGGCTCGTTCACCCCAAAGGATCAGCAACCGGGCAGAGGCCAGAGAGGAGAAGGCCGCAGTAGGAGAGGCGGGAGTGGGGGCTGGTAGGGTGGAGACAAAGGGGGAAGTAACTTTTTAAATAAAAAATGATAAGCGATGAATAGAATGGCTAATCCTGGGGAGCCCTGAGAATGCTGGACCGCCAAGCAAGGGGCCTCTCTGCTTTTCACTTTCCTTTTTCTATTCTTTTTAATTTTCTTTTATTTAATTTCGCTGCAGCACGTATAATCAATTATAGCCTGAATCGGATAAAGGGAGGGGAAGCACTTTAATTCATAAATCAATTTTATACGGTCATCAGTCAGGTTGTGAATGCAAATACCTCTGTCGGTTTAGGTTATTCAGAATTAATTGACTCCCACCGGGCCGGGCTGCAGATGGAGAAGGGCTTTCTCACAGAGTCTCCTTGGGCCCAGCATGGGGGCCGCCGGCTTCCTCCCTTCCCCCTAAAGCCCTCAGCCACCCCTCCACGCTCCTTTACCCTCTGGGCCCCAAACGTGGAGATGATGGGGGTGGGTGTCCAGCAAAGAGCTGGGTGGGTAAGAGCCCAGAAAGATTGTCTGAAGAAGGAAGGGCATACACAGAAAGATGAAAGCCCCCAAACAGACCCTCTTCAGTCCAGGCCCTGCAGAGATTACCTTTATATGATTAGAAATCCTTAGCTTTCAAGGGTCTGCTTGTAAGTTCTCTTGAGCTTCTTAAATAAGAAAGAAAAAAGAAAATAAACAGAAAAACCAGAGCCTCTGACCTGAAGCTGAAGGAATATCATTCAGAAACTGCCCAGTTGCAGGGGTTTGTGTGGCTGCCAGATTCGAGAAGCCAGAAAGCAGCTCAGGAGAGAGAGCAAAGCACCTGCAAGGCCAGCACAAGTGAGGGCAGGGCCCTGTCCAAAGCACCCGAGGCGGATCGCCCAGGACAGCCCTGGATGGGAGAAAGAACTGCGGTGGCCTAGCGGGACAGCACCTGTTTCCTGAGTTCCCAAGTGAGGGTCTTCCATCACAGAAGTTGATTCTAATGTGGAAAAGACACACACCTATCCACTCGTATACTCAACATACCCTGCTCTCTACTTCCCAGCTAACTATACCCCCTGAGTGTGTTGCTCCACATCAGATTATTTCCGTGGTTTTCACCAGTGGCCCCCATGTTAGGCTCACCCAAGGAGTTTTTTGTTTTGTGTGTTTTGTTCATTTGTCATCTACAGTCCATGGGGTTACAAAGAGTTGGACATGACTGAGTGACTAATACTTTCACTTTATTGCTGATGTCAGGTCCAATCTTAAAGATTCTGCTTTAATCAGATCTTGAGTAGAGCATGTTTTTTGTTTTTGTTTTACTTTCAATAAAGTTGCAAGTGAGTCCAATGTACAGATAAGAATGGAGCCACTGAAGTATCTGAGAGCCACCTCCACCCCCAGGCTCCAGGCTCTCGCCACTACCCAGCATGGTTCTCAAAGCATGGCACATTAGAATTGTATGGGCAGGAAATAAAATGGCAAGGAAACAATAACAAAATAAAACTTGAGGTTGTATATGTTGCAGATTCCCTCATCCTCTCCAGACACAGTGAATCTCTGGAAAATTATATAATTTATACAAAATCCCAGTAAGTATGGGGACCACTTACTGGGGCAAAGCACCAAGATATCAATATTTGGCCTGTTTTTATTTAAAAGCAAATCCTGGCCTCCTCTCAGTTGGTAGACATCATATTTTGCCTTCATGTAACAGTTCTATGTTGGTAGATTTTGCCAGAGAGCTCTCCTGAGAGATCCAGACCTGAATCTACATGCAAACGAAAGCAGTCCATTTGAAGAAATGATCTTAAGGTGGTGGTTGTTTAGTTGCTAAGTCATATCCAACTCTTTTGCAACCCGACGGACTATAGCCTGCTTACTTTGGCTCCTTTGCCCATGGGATTTCCCAGGCAAGAATACTGGAGTGTGTTGCCATTTCCTTCTCCAGGGGATCTTTCCAACCCAGGGATTGAACCTACATCTCTTGAATTGGCAGGGAGATTCTTTACCACTGAGCCACTTGGGAAGCCCCATCTTAAAGACTGCATGTTCTCAAACATGGGTTCTTAATCCACATTGAGCTTCTGAAAAATCAGATGCAAGCTCCTTTGTCCATGGAATTCTCCAGGCAAGACTACTGGAGTGGGTAGCCATTCTCTTTTCCAGGGGATCTTCCAGAGTCAGGGATCAAACCCAGGTCTCCTACATCACAGGTAGATTCTTTACCATCCGAGCCACCAGGGAAACCCTACTTATTTTTTAACCAGCACTCAATAATCAGCCCTAGATCTTTAATACAGACCTCAATCTTTTGTTTGTATGCAAATAAGCCATATTTATTTATTATAAAAGGCTAAAAGAAATTATTGGAGAAATGTTCCAGTTAGACATTCATTTGCATAGCCATATGTTATTAGAGGCAATAAAACTACCTTTCTTTAAAAATCTCAGTACTTCAGGCCATTCCCAAGTCAGACTAGACTTCCTCTCCCAAAAGTCTGAAGGCCTTAATGGAGATTAAATGTGTGTTTTCTCCTGCTGTACTTAGCCAGCAGCAATGAGAAATTGGGGGAGGGGTGGGTTCAGAAAGAAAGGGCACCTTGTTTGCAAAGCTCCATGTTTTAAGGTAGAAAATGAAGACATCCATGTGAAGAAAAAAAAAATCCTCATACCATTAAGGCAGTATGGCTGGATGATTTAAATACACAACCTTCAGAGTCAAACTGCCCAGCTTTGGAACAATTGCCCCACTTACCTTAGATAAGACACATAAGCTGTGTGCCTCAGTTTCTTTCTATTTAAAGTGGGAACATTAGTGGGAGCTACCTCATACAGTTGTTGTGAGGATTAAATGAGATAAAGAATCTAAAAAGCTAAGCAGAAAGCAGGCCCAATAAACGGTAACACATATATTGACTGAGAGAAAGCAGGGATGAGAGGTTTCTGAAGAGTGGATCACAGGGCCTGTTGATCTGACTTGGTCCCGCCAATAGTATGTATCAGCATCCCTGAGAACTTCTTAGAACTTCTTAGAAATATGAAATGTCCAATCTCATCCCAGAACTCCTGAGCAGAAGCTCTAGGGGTGGGATTCAGCACCCTGTGTGTTAACAAGCCCTCTGATTGATTCTGAACCACACTAAAGGTAGAGAACGATGGGAGAGTGAAGGGCTGGAGCCTTGACAAGCGATCAGAAGATTCTTAGGATCAAGCAGTTTGTGGTAAAGAAAGAGGTTGGACTTGACTCTCTGTATAGGAAACAGATAAAGATGGCTCACGCAATGGTGTTTGGCATGGAAGGAAAGGCAAGGTAGAGAGAGTCCAACCAAAGGATGGGATCTCACCAGGAACCATAACTACTCATACAACAGCGTGGCTTACAGATTGCTAGCCCAGACCTCACAACCTTGGATGGCCTTCCCTCCTCCATGCTCCCAGCCCCACCCTAGACTCCAAGACCCAGCAGTGCCTCCAAGCCCACTGTACACTGGGACTTCAGCAGACTGCACTGCCCCACTCTGCTGCTAGGTGAGAGCAGCAGGGAAGTCTGAGGCTGTTACCCAGACGTGTGCAGAGAGGGCAGCTCTGCCAGGAACAGGGGCTTGGAGAGGTGGTCTCAGCCATGCTGCTTTGAGATGCCAGGGGAGTATCTTCTCCCCAGTGCTTTCCTTCTCTTACAATCAGATTCCCAAGAGCCAGAAGGGGAGATGGGGGAAAGGCAGCCTGGAGGGGTGGAAACAAAGGAATTTGGAAGCCATCTGTATAAAGGTAGTTTTTTAAAGGTATCCAAAAAAAGAGAAAAGAGAGAGCAGTCCAGGTGTTTCGGAGAGAAATCCATATTCCAATCTACCAGAGGCTAAAGAAGGAGAAGCAGGCACAAATAGGAGCCCAAGGGGGTAGTTAAAATGCCCTGTTAAAGATTTCTGCTCCTTCGGTTCCACAAACAATAACTGAACACCTATTAGGTCCCAGGGACTCTGCTAGACTCTGAGAGAAAGAAATCACAAGACACAATTCCTGCCCTCCAGGAGCCTTTGAAGAAAAACAGAAGAAAATAGAAAAAAATGTGCACATTCCTTCCAAAATGACATCTGAAGAAAAGAAAACAAAGCAACTCCCAAAGTTTTTTATTAAACATTTGACTTAAATTTGAGATTTGGAGTTCAGCAAACAGGCAGAATGCAAATTACCCACTCCCAACCCCTCACCTTTACACACACATACGTGCAGGCATGCACACACACACACATACATGCACGCATGCACACACCCTGTACACACACTTCAGTGGTGGTCCTGTCCTTGTGGAGCTGACCATGAAGGATTGGCCTGGCTGCTCCTGGTCCTGCCACTGGACTTCAATCTTGATCAGAAAAAACATTTGAAGTTCATTAAAGAAACAAATCCTAGCAGTTTCTGGTACGTAAGCCAACTCCAACCTACCCTCCCTTCAATGAGGTAAGGGTAAAGGAATCTGACAAACACAGATTTAATTTCCTGTGAAAGGCACAGGGGTTTAGAAACTAGGAGAGGAGCAGGATTTAGACAGATGCATCTTGTGTTTTATCACACGTGACACATAAAACCTTTGTATTGTGTTCACCAGAGCCCCTTGCTCTCATCCATCCTTGACTTGCACCACATCCTGTCTGAGCCCTTCAGCTCAGAGGAGTTAGGGCAGCTTGAGAGGAGTTAGGGCAGCTTGGTTGGTGTGGGGGCTGGGACTTAGGTCACATGCTTCCCAAAATATCTGTCCTGTGGCCACTTTCCCAGGTCACTGTCCCACCTTCACACTTTCTCTAAATGTGAGCCAGTCAGTTATTAGGCTGAGGTACAAAGAAGACTCAAAAAGGAGGGCCCTGTTGTTATTTTTCATGCATCAGCCCCTAGGTGCTCCTGGAATCTGTTCTCTTGCTCCCTGAAAGAAAAAATGAGTTTTTATTCCCTCTCAGCCCTTCGCCGATATTTATTTCCCAAGTCAGTTCCAAACAGCCAAATGAATTTTTCAGAAAAACCACAGCTGGAGTGTCAGGGTCCAGGTAACAATATTAAAATAATCAAGAGAGGAAAAAAAAAATCTCAGAATCTCTTGGATGTTGTTTTCAGAATTTTCTTCTGGGCATCCTTACACGCTTAGGATTATTCTTTGTTTCCCTCCTGTTGTTCTCCTTGGCTATTTCCTTCTGCCACTTCTTTTCTTTCTCCATATTGCTCCCCAAAGCATAAGCTATATGTCTGTGATGCTGAACATCGATTCTGAGAGTTTGGAGTTTTTTTTAAAGAATGTTCCTTAGACAAAACACAACCCTGGCTGCAGCTGGAGGCTTCTGGGATTTCTGGCCTTGTTTTCATGCATGGCCCCTTTCATGAAACCCGGGGGAATTCACGGGGGTGGGGTGAAGGGAAAAGAGAAGGAGGGGGAAGAAAGGCGTGAACCTTTACACCCAAAGTGGGGCTTCAGAAGAATTTACAGCCGTCTTTTCTGGAGACCGTTAAGGTTTTATTGCCCTAGTACCAGCAGTTACAATGCTCCATGGAGCTCAGAACCGAGCCCATGCCAAGGATCCCCCAGCTCACTAAAGCTGGCAAGAGGCCAGTTGTAAAGCAAATTCACTTCAAGAAGAGAGGGAGCTAGCTTAAGTGGGAGGTGGGCTGGAGGAGAGAGAGAAACCCAGAAGGTAAATAAGGCATTATAAAGCCACAGCTTGGCTCTGCAGTCAAACAGCGCTGACTTTGGGTGACTTCTCACTATTTACTAGCTAATGATATTAAACAAGTGATTTAACCACTCTAAGGCTGAGGTTTCCAATCTGTAAAGCAGAGCTCATAACAGCACCAAGCTTATTGGATTATTGTGAGAATTAAATAAGATAAATCCTGCAGAGTTTAGTATAGTGTCTGGTTCACAGTAAGAGCTTAATGTATATTATTTTATACTGATGGTGTAAATAATGGCATTGCAGGAAAGGAGAGGCCAACAAGGTCACACTTTTTCTAAAGGTGAATGTGTATAATGAGACATAATTTCTTTCTTACCTCTAAACATTCCCTTCTATGGCAATTCTCCTAGCCAAGCCTGCTGGATACCTTAGGTGTGAGGGGAAAGACCAGTAAAAAAGAAGAGAAGTGAGAAGAAAAAAAAAGATGATGATAGCAAAGCAGATTTATAGGCAGAAACAATTGGGAAAAGACATGAGAGAAAACTAAGTGAGAGAAAATAAAATGGAAATTGTCAAAGATGGAAAGAAGTTTTTCAGCTGGACGCAGACTAAGCAGGAAATGTGGACAAGAGGCAGGTGAGTCTAGAAACATGCAGGGTTTAGTTTCCCAGCCATTGTGTCCTCTGGGGAGGTTCAGTTCATCACTCAGTCCTGTCCAACTCTGTGACCCCATGGACTGCAGCACGCCAGGCCACCCTGTCCATCACCAACTCCCAGAGTTTAACCAAACTTATGTCCATTGAGTCGGTGATGCCATCTAACCATCTCATCCTCTGTCGTCCCCTTCTCCTCCTGCGTTCAATCTTTCCCAGCATCAGGGTCTTTTCAAATGAGTCAGTTCTTTCAAATGAGTCTTTTCAAATGAGTCAATCTTTCCCCACATCAGGTGGCCAAAGGATTGGAGTTTCAGCTTCAGCATCAGTCCTTCCAATGAATATTCAAGACTGATTTCCTTTAGGATGGACTGGTTGGATCTCCTTGTAGTTCAAGGGACTCCTAAAAGCCATGAGCCTGTGGGTGTTTAAAAAGATCCCAAGCAGCAGAGCAAATCTTCCGGCAGAATATGTAACCACTCTGCATACCTTCAGTCAGTCACAATTCCTCCTTCACAGCCCTCCCTGACCTCTAGCTGCACAGCCTCATACCTGCAGACTTCACTGTCATCCTGAAAGAAACTGGTCTCTCCAAGATAATGTTTGGCATTTTGTGCTGTGAGTGCCTCTGCTGCAAAGTGTAGGATTAAATTATCCTGTGCCT
Source organism: Aepyceros melampus (assembly GCA_006408695.1). Classification (NCBI taxonomy): domain Eukaryota; kingdom Metazoa; phylum Chordata; class Mammalia; order Artiodactyla; family Bovidae; genus Aepyceros; species Aepyceros melampus. The sequence goes on from SJXQ01010626.1 coordinate 44,428, forward strand.
GGAACTTGCTGAGTGCTCCACAGTGTTTGTTGAATGAATGAATGAGTCATGTTGAGGCAGACCTGTGTGACTGCTAAAGGCTACAGGGTTTCTTACTTGGGAGTGAGGGTGGTGAAATGTTCCAGAATTAGATAGCACTGGTGGTTGTACAACCTTGTGAATGTACTAAAATGGCTGAATTGTACACTTTAAAATGGTGAGTGTTGTGGTATGAATAATATCTCAATAAAATAAATATAAAAACATAAACCAGCCTTAGAGAAAAAACAGTCACAAGCTTGTCTTCCAATTTGCTCTTCACACTGGGTCCTCTTCCCATCCCTTTCCTCCTTCTCAGAACATAAAGACAGAATGATCACTTTAAAAAGTCTTTTTCAAGTTTTCCTTGGAAAACTTGTTCGCATGAATCTAAGTGTGCCATGAATGGTCAGATCTCAGAGGAATAAGGTGATTGTAGGAGGGGCACAGCCTCCTCTGGAACATTTCTCTAGGAACTGTGTGAACTGTGTTTTGTTCTTGAACACAAAGATTCACTATCTTAGCAAACCTCTTCATATCGTCCCAGCCACCGAGATTCAGCCGCTAAGAAATTCTTGGAAACTAAGGGCAGTGTTACCCCATCTTAATGTATGTTAGCCTTTAGGTGCTTTTATGAAACACCTGATCTTTGCTGACAGTCAGGGGCATTCAAGTGAGCAGAAATGATTTTCCAGATGGGCTGAAGTAGAGCAAAGTCTAACCACAGATTCTCCTGTTTTCCAACCTCCCCACGCAGAGGAGGTTGTGTACCTATATACACAGAGACATCTTCGTGGTATTGGAGTTACTGTTTGCTATGGACACTTCAGTTTTGTGAGATAGTGTGGTTACCTTCTACACAGCACAGTTCTCAAAGGACTTTGTGTGGGGCTTATTGCAGTGGCTTGTTTAGTACTGGCAAAGGAAACTCCTAAATCTTAAGTACCATTTAACACATCAGTAGCAGACTGCTTAGACAAACAGGATTTCAGGTTTGGGGCTGCTGTCTGCTCCATCCCTATAAATTAAAGAGGGAATGAGTCCATACATGTCTGCATCCCACTCTAAGGTTTCGGCCAAGTACTGTCTTTTGTTTCAAATCCCTTCTCCAGCATCCAACCATGGACGAAATAAAAATGGGGAAAAGGGAAATGCTACTTACTCAAACCTAATCTTGAAGCAAACAAACGTCAACATCGTTATTCATTCAGAGGTTTTATGTGAACTGAGAGGCTCTAAGAGTTTCTGAAAAGTCCACCCAATCATTCTCTATAACTTGTCACAACTCACGGACAATCTCGGTTACCAAGCCTCCAAAGTGGGATTTGATCTCAATCTTGGGTCCCTTAGTTGTCACTACCAAGGCCCCCATTTCCTATATTTTTTCAGTGATGTCATCAGCCAACCTGACCTCAAATCCTTGTGAGTTCTCAGTGCTAAAAACTGACGTCATCATCAGTTAGGGAGTTTGTTGAAAGTTAAATGTATTTTAAAAGTTACTGAAGAGAAGCTTTCAGAGCCACAGTGTTTGTCTTTGTCCTCCACCTGTTCAAGCACCCCAGATTGGAGTTTCTGACCAGATAACCTGTGAGGCCCCTCCCTGCTTCATGATTCTTGGTCTGGCTTGCTTCATTTAGTATGATCATTTATATATCACACCCTACTTCTTTCTTTGTCCCCCTTGGAGGGGGACAGTTTAAGGTCATGCATGTTGCCATGTGCTCATCTGTTTTGTTGCTTTTTGCTGCCCGGTACTCCAGGGTGGGCCTCCACTGTACTCCTTCTCTCCAGACCCCTGACACTACAGAGAGCACCAGAACAAGAATCCTTGGGCCTATCCCCCATGACATATTGTAAGCACATCATTGGGATAGTATGTCTGGGGATAAAATTGTTGAGTCATTAGGTTTGTAAATATTTATTTGACCAAGTAGAGCCAGATTGCTTTCCAGAATGGCTACACTATCCATATTTCATCAGCAGCAAACGAGGGTCCTCTGAGCCCTTATCTAGCTTTCTCATTTTACATTTAAGAAGAGGAAGCTTAGCATGAGTGGATCCTCCTCCCTTGACCAAGAAGTAAATGTAGCTAGGGGTACCAGACTGGCTGGACTATACCAAGATGCCTCTGTGGCCATTTGGAAAAATCACATGGTTTTTTGATCAGCATTTCTTCAGCCATTTAAGAATGCCCCTCACTGTCTTTGGACATCAGTGTTCTCATGCCTTATTTAAAGGAGTAGTGTGTGATGATGTCCAGGGCTCTTTCCAAATCTGCAGTTCTCCAACTGTGAATACCCTTTTGTCTATCACTAGCAATTGCCTCCAATGGCATCCAGGTGTGTCTGTGGGCTTCAAGATGTTGGAAATAACAGACTGTTCTTTGTACCTTTTTTTTCATTAAGTATTGAAAGCATGTAAGGAATAACCCACACCCACACTCAATGTAATAATCCTTTCATATGAATCTCCTCTCCCAGTCTCCCTGCACCCTTGACTAAGACAATGCCCAGAAATAAAAGACAAGGTATGCAGTGTACTTTTGCAAAATCCAAGAGTATGTTAGATTAGACTTTGTTCCAGTCTGAACAGTATTATTTCCCCTGTTCTAGTGAGGGGTGGGTCACATTATTTCTAAGGCAGAGTCCAAATATGGAAACAATATCACCTAAACTAGGAGAAGTCAAAGGTCCCTCCTCAGGCATTTACTGAATGAGGATGGAGAACTGACATGAAGTTGGGGGTCACTTTGAGAGCTTTTATGGCTGACTGGTCACTTCCCACTTATTTTTCTCTGTGCCCAGGGAGGTTCTGCAGACTCTCCTGGCTTCCAGACACTGCCTGAGAGGACCGTGAGAACACGTGCATGTAGACCAGCCTTGCTAGGATTCACTTCTGACAGCTCCCTCAGGAAGACCAGCCCTTCTTGAGCCTCACAGATGGACAGTTGCTTTCCGCCAGCAATCTCCACATTTAAGCCTCTCAGCCCCTCCCCATGTCACATTCTTGTCAGGTTTCCAAATCCCAGAGACCTGGAGAGGCTATAGTTTGGACTGAGTTTCAGCTCACCATTTTCAGGAAGAAAGAGATGAAGTGAACCACTTGCCACAAAGGGAAGCTCCGGATGAGATGTCTCGGGTCCTAGTCTCTCGTCCTCTGAGCTGGTATCTCCTGTCTCCTGAGTCTATATCATTCCATTGTGAATACCCAGTATGCCTCTGTCTATCCTGGGGTTGTAAAGGGCAGGGTAGGAATCTTACCGAGGGATATTTAACTAGATGCTCATGCTCATGTGTAATTCAAACAGCTTGTTTTCCTAAACAAAGGACACTGGCTGGCTGTTTTGCTCTTGTCCCAGTGAATCTCTTTGTCAGCAGCAGGATTCAATCTTCTCCCTTCGATGGCCAAGTTGGGAGATTTATTTTACTTCGCTCTGGCCCAAGTTCTGCTTTTGGGAAGAGCTGCGAGGCCAGTTTGGATCAGCTCTCCTGGGACCTGGATGGGAAATTCAGTATAAGCCCACACGGAGTATTGTTCTGGCTTAGCTGCAGGATTAGAGTTCAGAGTTGCAATGTGCTTGTGTCCTCTTATGCTACAGGGTCATTGCTAGGACACGTGGGGCCCTGCGCCACTCTAGCTGGTTAGGGTTTCTCCAAAAAAACTTTGCCACTTGAGTTTTTCTACTAGGTAAGGGGAGTACTCAAGTCTGGGGCTTATTGCTTTCCTTTTTTTTTTTTTAAGTAATAGAACATTATAGGGGAAAAAGCAGGGACCAGGGAAGTCTGGAGTTCATTGAACTCACTAACTGAGATAAGTGAACGTTATAACCAGCCTCATTGGTTCATGTCAGGGCTTTGACAGAAAGAGTTTTGAGACAAAACATTTTGTGATTTTTAGAACTCCTTTTCAGATGTGGAAATTGCAGATAAAGAATTATGGAGCTAATGAGAAAAGCATAGTAAGCCTTCAGCATCAGAAAGATAGAGATTCAAATCCTTTTAGGCTGACTTTGGTGAAGTCACTTAACTGTTCTGAGCTTCAGTTTCCTCATTTGTAAAAACGAAGATTATCATCATTTCCTTGTAGTATTGCTTGGAAGACTATGTGCAGCATAGGATAATTTTGTTTTTTTAAGATAACTGTTAATTTTAGAATATGTGGAGGGAGGCAGGGATGAACTAGAACAATGAAGTGCATGAAAAAACAAGAAACTTAGATTTGGAGAGGGCAGTGAACCATGTGGAAAACCTTAATTTGAGAGTGGAAAGGAACAAAAGAAAGAAGAGTCTGAAGAATGAAAACTTGCTGGTGGGCTAGGTGGGTTCTGGGAAGACTGGAGCCTCTAACGTAGGTGCCTTGAGCTACCAATAACCAGATTATGGCACATTGGAGCTAAGGGATAGGCATAGGTTCAGCAGGAAATGTTGAGACACTTCGCACAGGGACGTGCCTGTTGGATCCATAAAGAACCAGTCATGCGTCTTTCAGCATCAAGCGGGTTTGTCTACTGGGAACACCTGACTCTTACTCATCTGGGTGCATGTCTGCCCTACGATTTCATTGCACTTGGAGCCAGGTGACTAAAATCATAGTGCACAAAAGCCCCCAAACAGAAATGCAAATGGTAACAGTTGCTCATGGAGTACATGCCTCCCCAGAGTGCCAGACACTGGGTTAAGGCATTTTACGTTCGTCATCTCCTTAAATTTTCACAGCACCATGAGGGATGCATTATTTTCCACATCCTATAGATGAGGAACCTGAGGCTCAGAGACATGAAATGACTGCCCAAGGTCACAGAGCTCACAAGTGGTAGAGCTGGAAATCACCTCTAAGTCTGACTAATGGCAGAAACCACCAGAGTGCACTTCCTTACTACTGATAGCAAGAATTTTACATGAGAAATCCCTAAGCTCTCAGACACTGGAAATGGAAGGCTAAGGGGTGCAGTTTTTGTGGGAAGGACTTTGGCCCCCTTCACCACAGTCCTTTCTCTCGGCCAGGTCTCAGATCCAGGCTGATACCCACTAGGCATGGCAGGCACAGGGAATCCACAGTCCTTCTAAGGACCTGCAGAAGAGAAAAACAAATATAATTCATTATATTCAAAGAAGTTATAAACGATCATTTTTAATACTTTTAGTGGAGAAAGGGGCACACAAAAGGCCCATGAAAACCATAATGTGGTCCCGCCTGCTTTCTTAAATAATCTAGAAAGTGTATGGTGTCTAATTGCAATCTTTGTATAGCACCACTTCCTCTTTCATTGATTTGGGGTGTTATATCATTCTAGAACTCCTTAAGTAGGAAACATACTTTTCTTGGCAGGCAGTTCTTTTTGGCTAACATAGAAGTTGATACAAATATGTCCAAATACTCAATTATACAAATGTCAACAGATATTTAATGTTTAATATTTATAAGCTATACCCAAGAAATGTGTACCCCAACTTGCCCATGGACATAAATTCACAAGCACCAGGGGGCAGCCCTAGACCTTTACTGTAAATATAATCACATGCACGCACGCGCGTGTGTGCACGCACACACACACACACACACACACTTCCCCAACAATAAATAGACAAGAAGCCAAGAAGATCAAATTACTATCCCATGAACAGTTAAAAAGAGAAAAATCCCAGATTTAGAGTCTAATCTGCGGTAGGTAAATAAAGGAGCCAGGGCCCCAGCGGTGGGGAAAAAGGATAAGGCTGTGTAGATTGAGCCAATACGTTTGTTATTATTATTTTTCAAGGTCCAATTCCAGAGCACTTATTAATGATGACTCTCAGAGTTTCCCCAATAAGGCATCCTCTGCTCTTTGAGGGATTCCAGATCTGCACAGACCAGTAGTAACATCAGATTTGAGAACTGAGCTGAGTCAAGACGAGGGGGGAAGGGGAGGGGGTAAAATCTTTGTGAGGGGTTCCATGGTTAAAAACAAGTTCAGAAACAGCTGGAAAGCCAGAGAAGAAGCTGTCTCCTTAATTAGACCCCTTTCACGTCTTTCTTTCCTCATTCCACCCACAATTCTCCTCCCTCCAGAGAATGTACCCAGGCAAAACAGTTGAAAAAGATTATCTGCTCTGTTCTTCAAAGCCAAGTTATTTTTTGTTAATTGGAGGTGAAAATGTGAGGCAACCTCTGAGCAAATATACCCTCCAATCCTGTCTGTTTGGAATCAACAAATCCCAAACCCATACCGATAAGAAGATGTGTACTCATAATGAGGCCTCAGGCTTCAATATGATTTCTGTAATATTCATTTATCTAGAATGTTGGGAGATTTAGGTGTTCTGGTTCACTAATTCATTCCACAAAAATATAATGCCACCTACTGAAATAATAATAATAAAGTAATAACTATGTGCTTGTGCTAAGTGAAAACTATGGCACTTTGCTAAGTACTTTATCTGCAATGATCTAATTTAATCCTAGCAGTTCCATGAATTAGGCACTGTTATTATAGAGAAGGAATTTCACAGACAAGGAAACTGAAGCTTGGAGATATTAAATATTTACCCAAGTTCTCACACCTAGTAGATATATCCTGTCTGTTTGGAATCAACAAATCCCAAGCCCATACTTGAGTGCAGGGCAACTCAGATCTCTTGTTGTGTAGTTTACACTGTGTTTTTCCTCTTTGCTATTCGTCGTTTAGGGTTCTTCCCAAATTTTAACTGCTAGAAACAACGTGGCAGTGTACTCTTTGCACATAAAGCTTTTCTCTTATTTTTGCTGTTTTTAGAATGAATTCACAGAAGTAAAATGTCTGGATCAAATGGTTTAATTATTTGTTGGCTCTCACTATATATTGCCAAATTGCATTTTTAAATGTTTTGCTCATTTACATTGGGAATACCACCATACAAATGACCAGTTTTTCTCAAATCCTGACACTCTCTATTTGCAGATAAGATTTGGCTACTCTCTGACCACCGTTCGATGATCAATTCCAAAGTTTCTCAGAAATTCTATTTTCATGGTCAGTAGCATCCCAAGGCTGTGAAAATGCTGGATTATACCAGGCTCTATGAAGGCCCACTACCTCTTACCCCATCTCCCCTTTGTTGGCCAATACCTGTGATTCCATCATTAGAGACTCATCCATTCAACTTAAGGTTCTAATTTTTCTAAAACATTCCCTGGAAGGTTTTACTTTTAAATGGCTATCAGCTGTTTGTAATCTGTTGTGAATGAAAAGAACCAGATTGTTTTGAGAAGGGAACAAAGCAGGGGACAGTGATTGGAGTTCTGGGGGCATGGTGTAGGAAAGGGGGTTTGGGGAGGGACTGAGAACCAAGAAGAAAGAAGGTGCAAGACTGTTCACTCCCATACTAGCCAAGGGTACTCTTTGTTTTTCCCTTCTAGTGTTGTGCAAAGGAAGGTAGTTTTCATTTATTCCTTTATTCATTCATTCCACAAAAAATATTTTTGAGTGTTTACTGTGATGTAGACAGCATTACAGGCACTAGAGGTGGATATATTTGTGAACAAAATAAAGGTCCTTGCCCGAAGGATGCGTACATTTCAGTGACAGAGACAGTCAAACAAATAAACATACAATATGTCAGGAAGCAATAAATGCTATAGAGTTTTATCTTTAAAAAGGAAAATTGCCAGAAACCAGTCTCTGACAAGGACTCTGGGGATAGATAACCTATAGACTCAAGGGTTTGGGGCATGTATGTGAGACTGAGGGATATGACAGGAAAACAGAAATTACAGACAAATCACTAGCTAACACAAGGCAGCTTTCTGACTCTTATTAGACAGTACTCTAGATCCACACCATCACTCCCAACAAAGATCCATGATTTTAGTCACCAGATCCCTCACTTGGCTGTGAGAATGTGAAGGATGTGTGTTGATAGGGTATTACTGTTCTGTGTCTAGATCCAGTGGATTGTTCTCTAGCAAGAGCACCAGAGCTCTTACAAGCTTCCTTCTGAAAAACGCCTTTGGTAAGAAGGCTGGGAAGCCTTGGAGGTTAAGGCTCTCCCTAACCTGCTGCTATGGAACTTGGGCCAGGCCTCTAATTGCTCTGCTCTGGGCCTCAATCAAACCCAATTAAGCAAAATGACAAGTTCAGACTCTAGAAAGAAGGTCTCCATGGTTCCTTCCAACCTTAGTCCTTGTCTTCTACCTCAGCTTGCATTTATGCCTATGAGCCTTCCAAGTAAGCAGCAGGATTAATCCATCAGCTCAGTGGGCTGGGAGAGGAAGGGAGGCAGGCAGAAGAAGTATCAATGGTATTGCACTCCAGTGAGCACTGAAGAGGCTCCATTCATGGACCAACAAAACCTGGGAAAAGCCTCAGACTTAATCAGCCAAGGAGGCTTCAGCAGTAGCAACAAAGGAAATCACAGCCTTATTTTGCAATCCAGGCACAGCTTCTGTGTGCTCCCTGAGACATGAGCCCACAAGCTCCCCCAGTGCACGTGCGTGCATGCACACACACAGACACACAGACACACGCGCACACACACACACACACACACACACTGTGGGATTACAGGTTTCCAGAAGGAAAGGGGAGGACAAAGAGGCAAAGATAATGCCCTGAAGAATTAGATGGTAACTGATATCAGAGCCTCATTTTAACACTACCTTTTAGACCAGGCTCTAGGAGCACGTATAGCTTAATTTTATAAAATTGAGATCTTTTTTACACTGAATAACCAAGAAGCACTTTGATGAAGCTCAAAATAAAACTCATGCATGGACTTCTGTATGAAAACTTTTAGGGTCCTGAAGTAATTTACATTTCTTAACACATTATGGCAGTTGTAATACTTTATGCCATGCCTTTCCATAGAACCCTTAGCTTGGCATTTAAAAATATTCCAGCATCTTCTAGTGAAGTAAGTTGGGAATATGCATAGTCCCATTTTATAAGTGGGAAAACTGAGGTTGTATTTCTTATATCTGCTTATTATGCCTACAGTGTGCTGCTGCAATCACCTAGGCCAGCTTCCTCCACAGGCAGGATCCTTGACCCTGAATGGATGGTGGTGAGAAGGAGCAGATTGCCACCACCCTTCCATAGACAAGTGCCAGAAGGAGGATGGACAATTAGGATGCCACACAACTCATAACTTTCTTGGAAGTAGGGACATGACACTACCCTTCTCCATGCTAATCTAAATGCCACACTGTCTTTGTCAGCTGCTAAAGTATCTGGGAGATTATATCATTAGGATGACTCACACAATTAAATGATTACTTGTTTTTGTTTTGTTTTATTCTGTACTCATTTTTTTAATTTGACCTTCTGCTGCCCTATCCTATCATAAATTGCATCTTTCTGAAGGCAAGTTTGCATACATGAGTATATATTAGTAGCATTTCAATTTATGGGCATTGTCTTTAAAAGGGGGCTGGAATAATCTTTTGTGGGGTCTTCAATTAAGATATTTGCTAAATAGCTTTAGGGCAAATATTTTTGGTTGAAAAGTCTAGTAGAAAAATGAAAAGAATTCTGCAAGCAAAGAATGTAGCTTATTGTGTTTTTTTTTTTTTTCACAAGGAATAGGTAAAGGATGTGAGGTTAAAAATCATTGTTATGACCAGTAGGTGACTGCATGGTTTCTTTCTTAAAAATATGATATCTCTGACCACAACTGATTGTAGGAAAAACCATGGAGAAGTTTCTATTCATATATTTTCCTTTCCTGTGCTCCTCTCCCTACTAGTGGTTTGTTTTTACCTGTGAATTTGGTGGGCCTTGTCATTCCATTGTGGGGTCTTGATCTCTGCCCTATCCTTTGATGTTTCCCCAGAGTATCATCTCCTACTTGGGAGCAAATCCATTCCCCCACTTCACTACTTTCCAGTCCAGGTATGACTTCATAATAATTGGAAAATTGCAGGCATATCCCAAGAACAGGTGATTTTCGGGGCCAAGGAGCTCCATGAAGCCCTCTTCTCTAGTTCCCTGTGAAGGGTCTGCTCACTGGTTAAGTATGGCCCCTTCAGACTTCTCTGCTATCACAGAGGGAGTCAAGACTCTTGACAAGCAGAACAAAGGGAGCTGCTGCAGTTGTAAAGTTACTTCCTGCTTTGGTGGCATCTATCATTAGAAGGAATTGGAGGTGTTTTGCACACAACTGGCACATGGAAAGCACAGTGTATATGTTGGCAGTGTTGAACAGACTGCCAAGACAAAGAGACTACCCTCCCGCCATAAAACTCCAGTAGAAGTTGGCTAGTGTTTGGGACAGTGATCCTTAAGAGGTGTCTAAAGCTCACAGGAGGCAAGAAAAATCTGCTTGTAAGCCTTGAAAGGGTTAAAATATGTCTTTTGTGGAGAGCATGGATCTTCATATGGTAGATGATGGAGTGGGTGAGCCATGGGGCTTTTTGTCACAGTGAAAAACATTTGAGAACATTGGATAAAAGTACAGTCATGCCAGGAAGCAAAGGGATGGCCATTGTCTTTGAAGAGTATCTTCGGTTGCACCTGAAAATGGGCAGCTCAGCATGTGACACACAGGGATTTGCAGAGAAGGTCCACAGATGGCCTTGGCCTCAGAGACTCATCGCCATCCTTTCAGGCTGTGAATCCAGATTCCCCTCGCATCATTAGAATAGCATTCCACACCCTAGAAGCTGACACACAAACCCTGTGTGCATCCAGAGATACACACACATGCACACACATGCATGCACACACACACAAACACGATGCCAGTTTGTTAATTATTTGTTAATAAATACAACTGATAAACATTACTGGCCATTCCCTTTGGCCTGATCAGCACACTCCTTAGGAATGAGGCATGTGAGTTCAGTTTCAAGAGCGTGTCTCCTTGAAGAAGCTTTAGGCACTCTCACAAGGTCAGGGGCCAGGAGAACCACTGTCCAGTGCCTGTGCAAGCTTCCTTTTCCTTAACTCTTAAAGCTAATCATCTTCCCTCCCCATTCTACTCCCCAGAGAGATGCATTCTGTTCAGAGGGGTTCTTCAAACAGTGTGTTTTCAGTTGGCTGGTTCTGAGTACTGACCTACTATCTGCTTCCCTGAATTTTCTCATAGTTCACTTGATTGGCATCTTAAGTATCCCAAGCATTTTGTCTCACGTGTTTAGGGATAATAAAGTTCAGTCGCTCAGTCGTGTCTGACTCTTTGCGACCCCATGAATCACAGCACGCCAGGCCTCCCTGTCCATCACCAATTCCCGGAGTTCACTCAGACTCACGTCCATTGAGTCCGTGATGCCATCCAGCCATCTCATCCTCGGTTGTCCCCTTCTCCTCCTGCCCCCAATCCCTCCCAGCATTAGGGTCTTTTCCAATGAGTCAACTCTTCGCATAAGGTGGCCAAAGTACTGGAGCTTCAGTTTTAGCATCATTCCTTCCAAAGAAATCCCAGGGTTGATCTCCTTCAGAATGGACTGGTTGGATCTCCTTGCAGTCCAAGGGACTCTCAAGAGTCTTCTCCAACACCACAGTTCAAAAGCATCAATTCTTCTGCGCTCAGCCTTCTTCACAGTCCAACTCTCACATCCATACATGACCACAGGAAAAACCATAGCCTTGACTAGACGGACCTTAGTCGGCAAAGTAATGTCTCTGCTTTTGAATATACTATCTAGGTTGGTCATAACTTTTCTTCCAAGGAGTAAGCGCCTTTTAATTTCATGGCTGCAGTCACCATCTGCAGTGATTTTGGAGCCCCAAAAAACAAAGTCTGACACTGTTTCTACTGTTTCCCCATCTATTTCCCATGAAGTGATGGGGCCAGATGCCATGATCTTC